>VOMN01022715.1:0-14379 GCA_014899125.1 Orchestia grillus | reverse complement strand
CATTGCACAATAAAAATCAGTTTTTCGTTTGAAAAAAAACAAAAAAAAAAGAATGTTTTACAACTTGTCATAGCGCGCACGATACTAAAAAAAACGCACTGAACAAGTTATTATTAAAAATTTATTATTGAGTTTTAAGCTTCGGAGTCCGGTCAAAACAGATATATTCCATCGGAGTCGTAGAGCGGCCAGACACGCACACACGGATCCTTTTACCTCAGGTGCAGGGCGAGTGTTGGCCTTCATGAAGCGGCGTGTGGCAAAGATCAGGACTGGGAGCAAGAAGCGCAGATCGTACACCGTGCCCTTCGATTTAGCCGGCTCCCGACACCGAACGTCGGGCTACAATAAACAGAACATCTTGTACTGAATTTAATCGACACTCCTCATTGCTGATCTGCCAAGAATTAGCAGTCCCGTATTAACCAAGGGAACATCTTGATTAGGATTTTAAGTTCGAGTTAACAGCAACCTTTACTTAAATTAAAAAGTGGTTTTCTTTGAGAAGAGTACCTTCACGTTGAGGTACGATATTAATATGCTCACAGAAATTTTCTTCATTATGGAGTGCAAGATATATACTACTATGTGTCACACTGTCTCGAAAAAATTTGGCACACGAAAGGAATCTTACATGTAAATCGAGTGCGACCAGATTTTTTTACCATTTAAAAAAACATAATAAATTAGAACGCCGAAATAACCAATTGATAGAAAATTATTTGGAGCATGTTACAACAGATTGTTTTACAACATAGAACTACCTAGCCTAAAATGACAAAGAACTTCGGCCCAGAGCTCGACTTATGCAGATATATTTAGCTACCATATTTTCATCATTACATTGGCATTTTTTTAATATGACTATCTTTAATTATAGGCTGAACTAATGCCCAGCGTTGCTTAATGAAATGACAAAGTAAAAATTATAAATGGATTCTCTCAGAACTGAAACAAGCTTCAGAAATTACTATCAGGATTTTACAATAGACATCGTAAGCTACCGCTTCGTAGCAAAAATTTCTTTATAGCCAAATTGATTCAAAAACTTACATCATTATCGAACTTGAGTAGGCTGGAACTATTTTGATAACTCTTCAGATAGCGCTATTTCAATATAGTTTCAATAACATGGCATTAAATAGCAAAACTACATTTTAACATGGAGCAAAAGCTTCATTATACTCTCTCCTTATTAGAGTTGAAGAACAGAGCAGCAAATAATGTAAAAATAAGCTCAAAAGAAGATCTAGAAATGGTCCAAAATTGTAACTGTGGACGTAAAACTTTTCACGCACCCGGGAGCTCATGAACACATCGAAGTTGAGACACGTGTTGACGAGTATCTTCAAGTCAATGTTCTCAATGAGGTGCTCAGGCTTGGGTTCCCTGAAGACCACAGCATCTCCAGAAGTAGTGAAGTAGCGACTGGCCGGCGGGCCCCACACCACTGGTAGCAAGTCCTCCATGAAGCCTGACTCTTCATATTGCTTCAATAACTGGAAGAAACAGTAGTAGTGATTTACTGCAGTAGGCATACGAACAACTCCGTTGAATATATATAATGTAAGTACGATTATGTTGTTCTTAGTTGAGATTCAAATTTTAGCTGACAATAGTTTTGACCAACGGCTTGAAGTGGGCTTGCTTGGCTTTTTCTAAGCTTTTCTTATCCAATTTCCTGCGACGTAGACACTGCCGTTCTACCCTCAGTTCATAGAAACTAACAAAAAATGTGTCGCTCTGCAGGAAACAAAATGCAGAAACGCTCAAATTTCTTCAGACTTGAACAGATGACAGAAGCTTATGAATTCAGACTTGATAGTAAACGTAGGAGAGACAAAAAATATTTCGCTACATTTCCCACTATCAAACTGTGGCAACCATTACTAATACTTCAGAGTAATCTTTTCAATCTTTTTTTCTCTACCTTACAACAGCAATATAATCACTCCAGCTTGCTGGAAAATTACGTGCGCATTGCTAGGTAAGGTCATTTTTAGCGCTCCATGTTACATCTCTTTTGAAACTTAATTAAACAATAACTTAGGGAATCCTTCCTTACAGAGCCTTAAATCAGTCCTATCAGCTTTACACGAACAAAACAGGAAACTAAGCACCAAAACATTTCAGCAAATAAGCCTAAGACCACAATAAACATCACAACCATACGTCGACACAGTTTGGTCATTAAACTGTTAATATCTTTCCATATCCTTAAATGGAGGATTGCAGAAATTTTTGATGAAGACAACGATGGGATGGTTTATTTTAAGAACATAATCCAAACCAACTAAACATTGTAGCTTAATAAAAAGGTCAAGGCACAATTTTCGGGAAGTTTATTTGACAGTCGAGGAAAAAAATTGAAGGTGCTTCATAACTACTCGCGCGTGTTTTCTTTTTCCTACTAGAAAAAAATTTAACAGAAGGTAGATGCAGGTCCAACGTACAAGCATCTGATACTCTACTCAACTTGAGGGAATCATACCTGCAGAGCTATTTGGTCGGCCAGGCGGGTGGTGCCGCCGTAGGCAGTCAGGAGGCTGCTGGCTGGGAAATGGAGGGCTACCGCAGGACACAGTTTCTGCAGCATGCACAGCAGCTCAAGTACGCTCTCTGCTCATGAAAGGAACAACTGAACAAAAAAGTCTAATTTTCTTTAAATTAACAAAAATTCTCAATGGTTTCACGACTGCGAAGTCCAAGCACTATCATTGAACAAATGTTATAAAACACTTGAAGCACACACAACTCACCTTTCAACAGCAGCGGCTGATCAGGTTCTGTGGGGGTCATGATTTCCTGGAAGCGAGGGTGACTCACTATCAATTTGACCACTTCTACCACCTGTTCTCCTTCCTCCTGAACACCACACTGCCACTGGCACAGCTCTCCAATGACTTTGAGCAGAGAGGCGCTCTCCTGGACATGACTGTTGTTGCTACGCAGGCACGCTTTGATGGTCTGTGGAGAAATATTAACTGTAAAATAAATAAATTGTTCTTCCTTACATCCTCACATCTTAATAAAAAATGAATAAGTTAAGTCAAGGTCTTTATAACTTTTTACAACATTTCCGAGTGATTGATGAAAGTGTTCGCAAATAGTAAGACAAAAATGAGAAAATGGAAGATACATTAAGCCTACTATATAAGGTATGGGCTAATCATTTATATTTTAAAG
Source organism: Orchestia grillus (assembly GCA_014899125.1). NCBI lineage: Eukaryota > Metazoa > Arthropoda > Malacostraca > Amphipoda > Talitridae > Orchestia > Orchestia grillus. The sequence goes on along the minus strand of VOMN01022715.1, from coordinate 11,193 downwards.
GATTTTCCTTCCTGGATTAGTTGAAAACCTCTCGTTCTTTATGCATGGTTTCTCCAATCATTTGAATCAAATTAAGAGCTGAAGTAGCAATGTCATAGACTGCAACAAATAACAAGAAAGATTAATTCACACGACCATATACGGAAGAGAAGATATAGTGAGTTAAGCAGAATATAAGTAAATTAATGCAACATGAAAATAATACCGTTCATTTCATAACAGGGAGCCAATAGTCTGGATAAAGTAAGGTGTAAAATTGGACGTTAGTAAAACTTGGACATACCTATATTAAAAAAGTCAAGTCTGATCAAGTGATGCTGGTGGGTCACAAACTTATATGATTTATTCTACCAAGCACTCAGCCTCTCAAGTCTAAATCAAGAACCTTGCAGAACTCGATACATACTAAAAAATCATCAATCCCAGATATTTTTGAGTCTGTACATCCTTAAAAACTGATAGTTTTATTAGTGTACAAATTTTTAATCAATAAGTGAAATAATTATCCTATTTAGCTTTATTCAAAGTAGGGAAAGACATCACCACTAAAAGATTTATTGACGGTTTATCCTGATGAACAAATTATTTAAAACACAACTCATTTTGATCAACTGTAGGTTTGAACATCAGATAGGATTCTGCAGGTCATCTCGTTATTAGAAATAAGAAACTCGTCATGGAAGTGTTGCACCCTAGAGCTACTGTCAAAATGTATCAAACCACTGCAGAGAGAAATCTAAGAAACTGATCTTAGTGCAGAACCCCACTTAAACGGCACCATGAAGCACGACTTCAGAAGAGTCCAGTTGTTTAAATGTGCAACTCACTTTAAATATCCGTTTGATTAGTATAAATTAAATACCTTCAGCTGGATAATACTTTTTTTTACTCGTATGAGCAATTTGTTCAAACTTCACTCTCTTAGCTTCACATCACTAATAACAGTAAATTTAGGATGAACCATTCAGCTGTAAAATATCAATTAACAGCCTGAAGTCATTAATCAAAATAACAAGTGACTAACTCAACTCACCAGCAGAAAAGATCTGGTGTATGCGCTGGGTAAATTCTATAATTCATATTTCTTCTCAAGGTGTGAATATTTCAAGGTCAATGCACTACATCGCATATATGTACACCTCGATATTTACACAGGTATCATTACAAACAGAACATCTCAGTGAAACTAACAAATCCAAACAAAATCCCAATACAAACCTTTTTCATAGACTTGGTCCAAAGAGCAGGATCTGCCTTAGCTTCACGAGACCTTCTCAGCAGCTTGGGAATCAAATCCTCCAACACAGGCACCATGTCAGCTAAAGACTGCCGTTGGTCGGGCTTTAGTTTATCTTTCAATAGTCTGTGACAACATCGCTCGAAGCAGCACAAAGCCATGTGCACTGTCGAGAGAAGAGAATCTGGATTCGGAAGTTTGCTTTCTTTCTTGTGGCCCTTCAAGGTTAGGCAAACGGAACAGATTGAAGCGATATGAAGAGGACAACTGTCTCCTTCCATCAAACGGGGGTAGATTTCCTTAACAATCGCCACAGCATCGGCTGGTCCAATATGCCCATCTTTGATAAGTTTTGTTGTTAGACCAACGTAGCCCTGCTCGTAGCTGGCATTGTAATCTTTCAGCCACTCAATCACGAACGGCTTTGCCTCAGCCATCATGCTGGCTGTAAATTCAGCGTCCACAAGATCACCGTGAGATAAAGTTGTTGAGCAATCATCACTGTTCGGGTAGCATAGATACAACAACAATGAAGCATGAGCAGGGAACACTGGAGAGCTTTTCTCCAGCCTCTTTGCAATGTAGGACGAATGAGGTGGATGAAGTTCTAAAACCCGCAGGAGAAGATCACTACCCAAAGGTTTCGATAGTGTGAAAATCCATTTCAGCATATCTGGAACACAAGAAAAAAATTATTTACCAAGTATCAATAAAAACTCAAATTGGGAATGAAATTCTTGAAAAGCTTCTAACATTAAAGCAAAATATATAATCATAAAATTTCCAAATCAAATACCTTACATGCTAAACCTCAGTACCAAAAAATAGAGAGAGCATTCAGAGTGACCCGTAAATCAGGAAAGCTGCATTTTGCACGGATTCATAAACAAATAAACAATAAGAAATTTCAGTAGAGCTTTTAAAATGACCAACCGAACAAGTAAAAACTTCGAACATACGCAATAAATGACTATTTCACCAACCTTTGTCAAGAGACTCGGCGTCTGCTGGCAACACCGTCACAGACATGAGCTCTTGCAGGCTTTTAAGGAAAGAGACCACCGAGACAGAAGTGTCCTCTCTACCACCAGTGACAAGGTGGCACAGACTCGTCAAATATCTCTTGGTGAGCTGACGCAAACAGCGCTTGTCGGCCTCACCCAATGACGAGCACTGAATTTTCAACGCACGCACAATTTTGGACGCAAGTTCGACAAAAGTTTCGTTCGAGTAGAACTCTTCTGACGCTGGAGAAGTTACCTCAAGAAGTTCAACAAGAGATGAATGAGCAAGAAGCATTGGATCTAAGAAGAACGGTGCGAAAGGTGATGCATAATCAACTTCGTCAATGCGCTCATCTTTAGACCCGATTCGCGTGTTGAGTTTATCACAAGCCTTCTTGAAATATGGAGTCATTATCTTCAAGTTGCTGGTGTTCTCCTGACACAGTTCAGTGAGTAGTTGTGTGGCCATCGACTGAAGCGGATCCAAGGAAAATGGGTCATACCTTGAAATTAGAGCAGCATGGTCCAAAGCGATGCTGAATATGGCAAGTTTTGACACTTCTTCCTTGAAATCTGAAACAGTAGCACGCATGACATGGTCTAGTATCTTTGCATAGGCAGGAGAGGCTTTGCTAATGACAGAAGAGCCTTCACACGTGTCTGCTTTGATATACATAAGCAGAGACATGAGCAGATCCTTTCTTCCTTTCAAAGAATCAGGCAGGGCAGTTTCAACAACTAACAAGTCCACTGTGCTGTAGCTTTTGGTATAGAAAACTGTAGCTAATTTATCTGCAAATGAGTCGCCAGAATTTTTGTTTTCGACAGGAATTTTGGGTTTCTTGCCAAGCCAACAACGGCAGAGCTGAACCAATGGCTTTGGTAACTCGATGTCTGTCTCGGTCATCAAGTACTTGACGAGAACTTGTGGGTCTTGGAGCTGGCAAACATAGCGCTGAATAACTACAGAAAAGTATTCTAAGACATCGGTACCAGCTTTCCCAGTAATTGTAGGTATGACTTCTAAGCTTCCAAGAATGAGTCTGGAGAACGACAAGTTTACATTTGAGACAGAAATGTCAGTGCTATCTTTGATAAGAGCTTCAACGGGATACTGTTGCAGCATGCGAGTGAAATCGAAGTATTCATCAGTTGTAGAATTGCTCGTGATGACCACGACTTTGTCGGAGAAATGTTCCAGGGAGGCGATCGTCGAGACGATCGAGGAGCACAGGAAATCGAGACACTCGGGACCACGGCCCATCAGCTCCTCCAGCCATAAGCTAATGTTGGACTCCCCTTGGTCAGAAAAGCCATAATTGATGAGAGAAGTTTCAATGTGCTCTAACAGAGGAACTAATATTTTTTCCTGTCTAGCACGCTCATCTTCCACAACACCTACTGATTCTAAGTAAATTTTGAAGAGCATTTTGAAACTGTTGAACAGCTCGGATTGAGTCAACGAATTCTGGGCTAACAAAAACGCGTCAAACTTGCTTTGCAGAGATGTGGCTAATTGCAAACATGCGATCAGCAAAGGTAGCCTCTGATTTTCTTTCCAATCTTTGACCTCCTGAACTTGTTCCAGCATCTGATCAGGTTTGACGATTTTTTGGAGCTCAGATGATTGGAATCGAGAATACAGAGCAAGAAACTTGACGATAATTAGAAGTGCTTCAGCCATGCCTTCAACTTCGGGGCCGGACATGATATCACGCCATAAGTCGACAACAAAATGTACATCTGGAATAGCTTCTTTAACAAAGGCAACAAGGATGTTCTTCAATTTATTAGTCGGGGCTGACGACTCTTGTTGCTGAATAGCTTTCAAGACTCTGTTTCCAGTAACAAGAACGCTAAGCATTAGGCTCAAGCCACTGACTTTGAGTCTGACATCTTGTGACGCATGGCGGAGCAATAAAGAGACAAAATATCCTGACACTGGAACAGGTAAAAGAAACCTAGTAATGGCTTCTATGGAGCGATGAGCCAGCTTCTCAGCATCTGTCCGCTGAATCAATTCTTCGTACATCTTCACAAAACCTAAGAAGTACCTGTCTGGACCAATCATCAGCTGAGCTCTCATGGACTTGGCATATTGAACTCGAATGTCTGGACAAGCCACCAAAGCCTCCATGATGAGAGACCTATAGCGACTGTCGACGAAGCTAGAGACTGGAAGTTGTGTGATCACAGCCAGCACGTGGCCGTTGTGGGGCTTGTGTTCTATGGTCGCACGCACCGCTATGCCGTGGTTGTATGAAGAGCACAGAGTTTTCAGAAATGCGCACTGCGCGTCAATGATTTTTTCTCTGGAAGCAAGAAGTTCTTCAACATCGTCAACTTCAAGGTCATTTTCATCGTCATCATCTTGAACTGACTTTTGGTTTTTCTTTGGTCCAGTCCATTTGTTGATTTTGAGGATTGGTACCAGAGTGAGTCTATTGAAGAGGTGCACCTTGACGCCTCCTTTGATTTTAGGGTTGAGGAGTATTTTTTCATGCAGGGCCTTGATGATGGCGATCACTCGCTCACAGGGATCGAGGTTCAGACCTTTGAAGATCAGTGGCAGTGCTCCTGTAAAAAAATTAATAACAAAATGTGTAAAAAATATACATCCCCACTAACGCAACAGCAAACCCAGTCGCCAGGAAAATGTGCCATATGAACTGAACATTGCCGGAAACCCTCACAGTTTTTGTATTTCCCTGAGAGAAATCACACAGGATCAAATTTCCATCTCTCAAAATTTTTCACAAATAAGCTACGCATACAAGGCTGCAATCCCAATGCTCTGAAACCCAACAAATTGTACTTTTCTCGGAACTATATTGTACTATAGTTACAGCAGACCACCTATGGATTATAGCAATGATATTGCGAGGTTACCTTTGAGTACGATCGTGAGGTACAAGCTTTGGTACATGGAGCAAGCCTTGATGTCAATTCGAAAATTAGCTCCTAGCCCAAGTTATTAATGCACAACAAATGTGATTCATCTTCTGCTGACTATACCGATTCGGTATTTGTTCAATAATCCGGTAATAACATTGAGGTTGTAATTCACACAAAACACATACATATAAAAAGATCTCAAAAGATACACTGGCAAAGATTTTCATACACTGGTTCTTCCCCCTGTATGGAAGCAAAATTCCATATGCAGAAGGCACATAAATGTCCAAACATACCTGCACAAACTAAATTATCATCACTCTGTAGTAAAAGAAAAAACAAATTAATTACCTATTACTACTAACAAATGACCAATACTACTAACAGCAAAACAGTATTAATATGGTAAAAATATTTTTAGCAACTGCATAGTATTTCTCAAAATACAGATCTTGTACTAGCATAAATGGAAACCTAGAAAAACTTCAAAGGTTAGTAAATTCATGAATTCCAATAGGTAGTGTGCTTTTTTAATTGCAGCAAATAAGAATACAGTTTAATTTTATAAAATTACAACACACTTAGGACAATCCATGTTACATAGCTATTATGTTTGTCCAAGAAGAGATAGAAAGGGGAAAGATAGTTTCCCACAACCGGTCAAAAGAGTTAATAGTCCTTTTTCAAAGAATATGCATGAATTTACTCCTCAGCAATTGAACTTTATAGATACTTCAACTTGTCAACTTGTTAACAAGCATACTATTTTTGTCAGAAAGAGCACTTTACACATGGCTGTTTGAACATTCCTGTATGCAGCACACAAATTCAATGATTGCGACTAACCTGATCTAAAGAAGCACTCTGTGAGTTGGGAGTTCTGCAGGTTAAGGATGGCAGTGTAGAGGTAGACACACCATGACCGGGCATCAATAGGTATGCTTGGGTCCCTCTGTTGGGCGGCGATCTCCATCAGTGACCAGTCCATTGAGTCGATGACGATGTTAGCGCTCTCCTCCCCAGCCATCACAGATGCTGCCGTAAAATACACATCAATCATTCTAGTAACAGTGATTTCCACAACAGTACTTGGGTGTTGGCCAATCTATGAATTTCAATTTTTTGCACTCCAAAAGAGGACCATGTAAACAAATATTGAAATTTTTTGTCAAACTAAAATAAGATACAAAACTAATGAACAATTATATTTAAGGCTATTTTTGAAATTAATTCTATATAGGTCAACTTGAAAAATATTTCCAAAAATTGAGCTAAATTTATGACAAAGAATTAACTTCAAAATTTAATTGCATTAGAATCAGATGGGTTTAGGCTATGGCCGAATATATTTTTACTTGAACATTTATTTTCCTCTAAAAGAAAATTTGGCACTAACCTGTAATGCATCGTAGAAGAGGCCCAGAACATTTCAACTCAAATACCGATAAGAAATATTTGCTGAACTGAGCAAAAAGTAACCTTGTGATAATTTCCACGTGTGACGTTTGTTCTTGGCATTCTGTCAGTATTCTGCACAAAAATTATTCTTAGTTACATGGTCTGTAGCTTGACAGACAGAGAAGAAACAGGAAATAATGCACATACTACAGGAAAGACACAATATAGGTCAAATAAGAATATCAGCACATATTCATTAAAACTAAGAAGAACCAAAATGAAAACCATATTTTTTATTCTAGTATACAATACAAAGCACAATGAATAACTGACATTAATCTCTTAAAAGTTGGACAGGAAAAAAAATTCAATCAAATTAAACCTTGAATGATCAATAATTTTTCAAAAATTAGCCACAAAATTTGCAGACTCATGCAATGTAATATTTTTTTAACAGATATTTTGTTTAAATGCATTTGACTACTGACAAAATACCTTTTTTAAGAATTGAGCACCTCAAATTTGACAATACAAAACTAGGTATGAACACAAAGACTATTTTCTGGAATGAACTTTCCAAGAAAAAAAAACTGGAGCCAGAATAGATTTGTCTCTTAGAAGTTAGTAACTCACGAGAACAAGACATTTCCAACAGCTTCAAAGACAGCTTGACAAAGGGGCTTCCCAAAAGCTTTCTTTTTGTTGAGGATGGCCAATATGGACTGGCAGTCTGGAGTGAGCTGCAGGAGTTCCTGGATGGATTTGGCCCTGTTGCTTGGGGCAGACTCCCAGAAATGGTTGAACCATTGCAGAGCTGAACAACATAAGGATGGAAAGTTAGAAACATCACGATTAGATTCATTTTTACTTTTAAACTTAGATCTACATGCAACAAATAAGGTAAAAATTTGAGACATATTTTTCACATTCACTTATATCACATGAACTAAGAATTAGCCAAAAATAAAGGATAAATAGATAGTGCACACAATGAGGCTATATAACTTCTAAAGAATAACAAGACGCACTTGATAATTATAGTTCTAAATTTCTTTTCAAATTTTCATCATCAAAATTGTTCATTTGATGAGACATATTTTTTCAATGATTATTTCTGATATGACCTAGTGTATGAAATTTATTTACAGATATCCCATTTCAAAATCATGCTTTATTTTGTTTCATGTTACACGGGGTGGCCAAGAAATAACCAACCTTTTTAATTTACAAAAGAAGACCAAGATCACTAGCATGTTGAAACTTGTTTTATTTGAAAAGAAAACCTTTTTATGATTTATTAACATTGTTTTGAAAACAATGTCCTTTAAATGATGGCCACAGTTGCTTTGACACATAAGAACTGACAGTTGTTTTTAAATGGATTAAAAAATCATGTTACACTTCTTTTATTGGCATCATTCTTGTGTATACTTGCACAATTTTTCTTCTTTCTTCTTTGCTGTAGCATTATATAATAAATTGAGGGTTTGAATAAACAGAAAGCAACTTTTTAGTAAACAAGTAAACAGGATAAAAGTTGTATGGCATCATGAACATTTTTTTTTTGAATGAAAACAATTTCAACATCCTAGCAGCATTCATAGTTTTTTTCTATCAACTAATTAAAAAGGTCGCTTATTTCTGGGCCACTCTGAAGGTAATATGCAAAACATTAATGGGGTCATGTTATATTTTTTAATAATTGCTATAATATTACGTTCTGAAAATTTTTCTTTAATACTAATCAAAATTGAAATAGATGCTATAAATTAGTTGTCTAACTTTTCATATAAACATGCAAAATAAGCTGAACTTGTGAAGCAAGTTCACTAGGAATGTGGTAAATAAGAATGGTAAAAATATTTAGTTCAAATACTTCAAGCATGTGCTCATTTTCAACAAAATTTGCAGCACAAAAACTTCATTTAATCAATATTTCCAATGAAATTCGATTGTATTAAAGAGATAGAGAAATGTGAAATCAATCAAAAATTAAAAAAGGAAAAGCCCTACACACATATATACACATCAAGCAAAAGGCTCTCAGAAATATATTCTACATTGTTGCACACCACTTTGATGCACTTGGACATTAATAATAGATTTTAAACTTCTAACGCTGGAAAATATAGGCAAGTTCAGAAATTAAAATTGAAAAACATTATGATTGAATGATGGGTACTATATATATTCAATTTTACAATTTTCAAGAAGTAAATTTGTATCAAATATTTATAATTCATCTCCTATAAATAGTTGAGATAAATTAAATATCTTTGATATTAGCCCATACTTTGGTTCTCAGTGAGAGAAATTAAAGCAAACATTTCAAGATTTTATGCTGAAATTTCTTTGTACATTATTTTGGTTAATAACCATACAATCTGCTCATTTTTCATTTCAACCATGTGCTTCTGAAAGGCATGCAATCTTTTGCTATACATAATTTTAGTTGTGTACATTGCAATATTTGAATTCAACCTCAGAGGACTATTCAGAAGGGCTGCAGAGCATCCTGGGGTTCGATTCTGACATTGCCCTGGATTGGGGGGCCGCAGAGGTGAGATTCAGAGGTGAGATCCTAGACAGTAATTGATTAGGTCTAATGTTGAACTCTCCTTCACACTCTAATATTAGGTAACATTGCTACTCTTCATGTGAACAAATTATGGATCATACAGGATCCTTCACTATAACTCCTTTTTTTAAAATGTGCAACATTCAGGCTCATAAGGTCATAGCAGGAAAAAGGTGGTCTCATTTGACATACCCAGTTCAAAATTTCTGTTCCCTATACTGGTCAGTCGTCATCATGTTGGAACATCCTGAATGCAGTTGCTGTTGAGGCCTACTTTTCAAATGAATGTTCTGTGATCATTGATGAATCCCATTTTCATTTCAGTGGATGCACCAACAGAGCCTGCACTATTAGGCCAACACCAATCTCTGAGAATTGCACCTAAGGTCATTGCATTATCTAAAGTCAGTGTGATATGCAAATTCTTCAGTTGGAATAGTTATTTCCCTATTTTTCTAAAAAAAGGTAACATTGAATTCACACCAGTGTGTGAACATGTAGGAGTTTTTTTACCACAACTTGATGAATTGAACTTGGGGGACATTTGGCTCGAACAGGATGGAGCAATGGTCCACATTTCTAGAGCATTGATGGCTGTTTTGGAGGAATACTTCTTGGAATGTCTCACCTCAGTAAGGGACAATTTGGAATGGCCAGCTCATTCACCTGACTTGCCCACTTGCTATTTATAGGGGGGTTTTTCAGCTCCATGTTTATGTTATGACCATAACATATCATTGTGGTGATGCAATAGAAACCCTTGAGACAAGCAGTGTACTACCACCTATATTGTAGGCTACACATGTCCGAGGAGTGGATTTCCATAGCATAGTCATTGTTTAGCTTCTTTGCAGAATTATATTTAAAAGCTGATTTTTATATTAGACAGTAAAACAGATGTCTCAAGATCTGAAACAGCTGTATAACAGCAATTTTAACACTTTGGCCATGATGTGTGCTATATTAGTATTTGCAATCATCTACCCTAATGAAAGCACTAATATATATGAATACAAAATCTTTCATTTTTACATTCACCATGGAGATATTTGTTGACATGAAATTTTACCTGTATGGAGAAATCAAGCCCAATGTGCTAATGTTTTAATGATTTTTCTATCCTTGAAATTGAATTTACTACAAATCTTCCCATCTCACATATTTAACAGCTCTTGTATGAAAATATTGATGATGAATCTGATAAAGGAATATGTGAGTCTACATAATGTGCTATAGACCAAAATTAAGGAGCAAATAAATATCATAAAGTTAGAAAGTAAAGAACTGGAAATCTGAATTAAATATTTTGAAATCCTAGGAGACTTAGTCTTAATTTTTGGAATCCTTGGAGTTGGAGTTGAATCTTATACTTTCTAACTCAGTTACCCTGGTTTTTCATAGCATTCCTAACATATAATTTTGTATTTTTGAGACATTTCCATCAAGTTATGACTAGGCTAATAATACTTACATTAAACATATTACTCAAACAGAAAACCAAAACTTAAATTATCTTATACTGAAATTTCACTTACCTTCAAGGAAGTCTGAACTGGATACTTTTTTAACAAACTCAGGAATATCCATTTTTGCTATATTAACACTGGGCTTTGAAATATAAACATAGCTGCAAAACAAGGCAATTAAAAAACATTACAACATATACATAAATAAGTATACGTAATGGAAATTACATGTTTGCTCACCAACAAAGACTTTACCTTGGAGAGCAAAGCTTCGAATAGAACAGGTAGAATGTTAAAGTATAAAATTTACCTTTTTAGAGTATATTCTGTAAATGGTTACTCTTAAAGAAAATAACTAAAAAAAATAGAAGCAAGAAAAAATAAGTCAAAATTGTAAACTAGGGATAAGAAATAGCTAGAGCCAAAGTGATTGAAAATTGATATAAATGATAAAATTTTCAGATTATAAGGAAAATGTTGATTACCTTGTTTGATAAAGGTCACATTGAAATGTTAAATGTAAGAGCATCCTCCCACTTGTATGGTCATTGAAAGTCAAATGGTTGTCAAGGGAATAATCCTTGACAACCATTTGACTTTCAATGACCATACGTC
>VOMN01022710.1:0-17179 GCA_014899125.1 Orchestia grillus | reverse complement strand
TTTCCAAACGAGTCTCAATATTCTTGATAAAAAATTTGAATAACTGACGCCCCCGAGTGCGGAATTCCACCTCTTATAATCTCGAGGCCAAAGATACGCTAACTTCTTCGTTACCTTCCATCCTCTTAATCCAAAGTTCTGACGACTTAGTATTTTCCTGGGATTTCTTAAAAACAGGCAGACAATCGAATTGCTAGCATTTGCCAGAAGTGTCCCGCGTGAAAGCTAGAAATATCTAAAAATTTCATCAGTGTTTTCAATTTTAAATAAGAAGGGTTCGTTTTTCGCGAGTTGGTTCAGATTTTCGCCTTGCGCTACGAAGCAGATCACTTCGCTATTCGTGTTTGCTTTTTTATTTATTCAGAGTGGTTCGTGAAAATTTTATCGTAACCAGTTTATTTTTAATTGAAGAAATATAAGCGTATTTTTTTTCAATGAATTCTTGCTGAATATTTTCTTTAAGCGAGCCATAGAATTTTAATGTTACTGAAAAACTACCACAAAGAGCACGTTTGAAAATGGAATTTATTTGGTTACGACGCTGCTCAAGGAACTACGAAATTTGGTTGCACTCTAGTTCATTTAGTATATTTACGAATTATTCACCACAAACTGTCTTGCTTTCCCTTTTTTAATTATTTTACGCTATACTATCTCGATTGGTTCGAAGTGATGAATGCAAGTATCGCGGGCTAAGAAATTAATATTTATTACAAGTTCAAGATAATACGTAAAACTAGTATATTGACAGTAATTTATTCGGTGAATTTATGGCAGGATCGCAAGCATCAGAAGTACAGCAATACCGACGATATTTCTCTCAATGACTTGGGACGAATTGAACCTCACCCAGAACATGTGATATTTATGTGCTAAATTTAGAATTTGACCTAGATTGTCAGCTTTGCTTCGTCGAAAAAACTGTTTAAGTTCTGTAGTTTCAGTTCAGAAAGCTTCAGTACATCATTTAGAAACGATGTAGTACATCGATATATAATCGACATAATCAAGCTTTAGGGCGCAATGTATTCACAATATTGTCATCAGAATACCTACAGCCACATTTTACCGCTATATGAATTAAAAAGAAAAAATTATAGTCAGTCACGTTTGCATATAGAAAAAACTTAAAATGAAAGCACTTATTTTTGTAACAATGTTCAGGACATGGGATTATTTCTTGCATTTCTTGAGCTAAGGGGCTGGCTCCACTCGAAGTCTAGTAGTGGTCAGGGAGAAATAATGCATCTCGCCTCGGCAAGATTGAGGAGTGTTTGCAGTGTTCTGACGGCCAGTCATTAGTCCTCGTTCGAAGCTGACATTAAGTTATAGGCAGCGCAGACAAATTTGAATATGAATCGTCAAGACTCGCACTAACAAGGGCGAGTTAATGGAAAAGCAGCGGGACGGGAGCGTTTAGATGCCGATTGAATTCCGAGTGTTATGGATGGTGTTTCTGAGAAGACATGATCAACAGCAGCAACTGTACCATTACGGTTCCTTGTTTAGCTTGGTAAACAAGCCGAGCTCTTGAGTCAAAGGAAGGATAAAGCTGGCTGGCAATGAGAGATAAGTGTTCTACTAGCATTGGACTGCAGGATACATTGGTCCGAATGCTTTGCTTCGAGGCCTCATCTTTTTCAAGAAATGCGTTGTGACTAATGATATGAAAACAATGTATTTTGAATTGCAGAAACTGTCACTCTATTTTCACAATTCATGTGGAAAAGGCGTATGTAAATTGTGTAGTTATTTGTAGCTCATATAAAGTTCATATAAATAATATGAAAAAATCGTACTCGTAATTGCACGTGAAATATTCTGAGCATGTACGAGTAGTAGTTCTCATCCTTCACTTCAAAAATTTCTCTCGGGTTATTGAAAACTTCAATGACGCTCATTGACTTCATACATAGTGACTTCGTTGACTTCATACATAGTGACTTCGTTGACTTCATCCATAGTGACTTCGTTGACTTCATTCATAGTGACTTCGTTGACATCATACATAGTGACTTCGTTGACTTCATACAGTGACTTCGTTGGCTTCATACATAGTGACTTCGTTCAGTATTTGTTTTATCTGTTGTTCATAAAAATAGTTCACCGAATTAGTATGAGTGCCTTTTAACATATATGTCACCATCATTCAAAATTTATTCAAGAGAAATATTTAGCTCGAATCATAAAAGTAGATGATAGATAGTCAAAACTATTATGAGGTATGGAGGTAATTACTAATAAAAATATTCGCCCATGTTTCTTCTAGCGCGTGAGTTAGGGAGTATGAAGGCTCCAAGGTTAATCAGTCGGCAGAACATCATTATAAGGTGGAGTGCACGCCGATTTTTAGCTAATATGTGGAACGACCTACTTAAAATTCTATGTTACTAGGTTAATGCGAAACTAGCAAGCGTTTATGTCTATGTCAGCTTCTTTTATTCTACCCGATGTACTCATTCGAATGCCTTATCCTTTCTAGATGTGCATATTTCCTGTCGTACACTTCCCACTTGTACACGTTCTCCTGTCTTACATTTTCCACAAGTACACATTCTCTTGTCTCACACTTTCCCCTCGTACACATTCTCTTGTCTCACACTTTCCACTCGTACACATTCTCTTGTCTCACACTTTCCACACGTACACAATGTCTTGTCTCACACTTTCCACACGTACACATTCTCTTGTCTCACACTTTCCACACGTACACATTCTCCTGGCCCTCCCCAGAGGCTGCCTCGTGCGCTCTTCCCTTTACATCTCGCAGGGCCGATCAGAGAGACTGGTGTGCCGCCGATTTACGAGAGTCATCTCTCTAACGATGCAAGAGTCGGCGCCTCCTTCCACCCTCTGCCTGCGGAAGCCATAGATCGGCCCTGGAAATGCGCATCGGAAATGTTGACGTATTGCAGCCCTGACTCCAGATCGCTTAGAAAAGGCTTCGTCCGCACTGTGGCGCCAGATCTCTCGCTCTTAACTGAATTGGAGCAAGGTTTTTGGAGCTGGAGCAGGGTTTTTGGAGCTGGAGCAGGGTTTTTGGAACTGGAGCGGGGTTTTTGGAGTTGGAGCAGAGTTTTTAGAATTAGAGCAAGGTTTTTAAAAATTTATACGCCTTTCTCGAAACTTTTTCCGTATTTTCTGATGCGTTTTAGCTAATTATCTATCAGAGTTATCCCTGTATGTAAATATTTAGTAAAACCATGGTCATTGAATCATCCAGTTTCTATTTTTTTGTCTACTTTTGATGATAGAATAATTAGACCTGGCGTTTTTTGGGCCACCATCGCAAAAAAAAGTAAGCAACCGACTCACATGCGCATCTCGTCAGAGACATGAAGAAGTCAGCGTGGAAACTCTCACTTTTTCTCAGCAACTTTTCAACTTCAAGAGCTCCCCCCTCCTTTCTGTAGCCGGTATTTTAAAGAGAGAAAATAGCTCGGAAGGAGTCATTAGGCTGGGGACGATAGGGAGAGACAGCATCCCTCGTCCCGCCCATCCACCATTAGCGGGTCATCCAGGCCTGTGTGTCCTGAGCAGACGACTCCATCCCTCTGACCTCACGCGATGAGTTCGTTAAGAAGTCGAAACTTACGACCGCACAGGGGACGCTTAAATTCAAGGCGAATACTTCACGTACACTTTTCCTCGTGAGAAACCCACACGGTATTTTTCCAGATTTTTTCATGATTTAGCATTTTTCATTTGTTAGGATAAAAAAGGTATTGAGATAGTATTCTTTATGACAGGTGTGTGGGACGATCTGTTGGTTCAGTTTCTTAGTTTGAATATATATTGCTCGCATACGAGTACGTATTCTCATACTACAGCTGCTGAAAGTTTTCCAGCGGCTGAAGGCATAAAAAATAAAATTCAATCTTGTTTTTCGAAGCATAGTGGGAATTTAGATCAGTTGCATGATAATTATGGCTGACAAAGAGCGAGATGCCTTTTATTGGGTTTTAGCTTCCAGTGCTTTATGCTCATAAGGGTAAGGAAGTCGAAATTTCTGGTAAGCTTTCAGAGTACACTTGAAAGAACCCAAGCACCTTGAACTGAAGACGCACTGCCATACGGAACTGTAAAGCCCTCGACATTGGCGCAGGCATAGATTTTTAAAAATTGTCGTGAAGAAATATGCACGTATACATTCTTCTACGAGTTTCGGTATTGCCGTGAACAAAACAGAAACTTTGATTTTAAAAAGTGGTGATCTTTTAACATCCTACCGGTATTTTGTATTTATTCTCAAAATAACCACGCTTGATCAAGAGAGTTTGAACTAAACTTAACTTGTCCTACTAACTCTGTAGGCCGTCGTCCTGCCCATCGGGAGCAGTTCGCCAAACTCTACGGAGAGGTCCACGCCCGTTTTAAGATTAATTTGACTTCACTGATACGCACCGACTTCTGATTCCTGATCAGCCGCGGCACTCCAGCGGCTGCACACTGCCGGAAGCTGCCATGCTGCAGCAGCGACGTGACGCCCAAGCCACTTCTGCCCCACCTTCTTAGTCAGCCTATAGGCTATTTTTTCGAATAATTTTTATTATCAAGTGTTTCGTGTGAGGAGATTATGTTTCTTTAAAGTTTAAAAAATGTTTCAATCAAATTCGTTAAACTTTGCTAATTTTCGGTATTAAGTCTGGAGGATATTAAGTTGAAGTGTAAAATTATTTTGGAAATTTAATTTCTATTCATGATATTTATAATTGCACAGATGTTTACACCTCATAAACGAAAAGGCATGAAACACTATCAACTAATTTAGCCCTCCTTAAAGGCCAGACTTTCACGAAAAATTTGATCACTTTGGAACTCAATCTCAGTATGTATCATAACACTGACCTCTCTCCACGGGGCCACAGCTGTGGCAACGAGACATCAGCGTCTTTTGTTTACAATTTCAGCTGCGTATTGCTACTTAATTCGATCCGTAATATTCATTTCCGCACCTCTTGTAGAGTAGCATGATTGTTGAGTCGTAAATGTCCTCCTTTGTTGCAGGAAAGAACCTTGTTTAATTCAGTGGCAGACGAGTCTAGCGATGGGTGAAAAAAACAATTCTGAGGACGGCGGGACCAGCCACAGACACCTCACAAGCCCGGCGCTCTCCCCTTAATAACATAACGGGAATGCAAAGTCAAGAACGAGTTGTACCGTTAAACGAAAGCTTGAAAGTGAGGTAAAATTTTGTAAATTTCTATAGTAAAATTATTCGAGTATAAAGGATATCGAAAAAATATACAGTCACATTTTAATCATTAAGTGCTGATTACAAACCTTGACATTCGTTTGAAAGGTTAGAACGAAATGTCTTAACGAATTTACTTATTAGTTTTAATACATTTTTCAAGGGCTGTGTGTATTTTTCAAGTTACGAGCGTTCACAAAATGAGGAAAACTTTTTTGCATCAATGGTTTTCTGTAATTAAGTACATTTACGAACAATACATACATCTACGTGTGATATGCCAAGCAGTGTCATATATTATGGTAACTTATTCAGTCGCTGTTGATTTCGATATATTTTATGAGCGTTGCAGGATAAATTTTGAAGACAGAAGCCTCTTAACATAGCATTGCAGTCCTAGTCACTCAAAACTTGCACCAATCAACAGCTCACAGTTCATTAAGCGCCGGTAAGCTAACCTAAATAGCATAACACGCACAAACTCCTCATCGGCCGCTAAAGCCTACTTGCTTTGCCAGCCATCAGCTCGTCGCGCTCTTGGGCTGAAAAAAAAAAACATGAAATTTTGGTGCGGTATCGGGCCAGCAAGGCCGGCAGACGAGACCAAGACTGATCACTGGCGAGAGTTTCCCTAAACTCTAGCGTCAAAAGACCGCTCGCATAAATCACTCGCTGCTCTGCCATTGATGTTGTCCCGCGTCTTAAAATGCGTCTCAAAGATGCTCCCGTGATCGGCAGATCGTATAATCTAGACTTTTCATATTTATTAAAAAATGATCGATGAACGGAGTACTTCGCGACCAGGGAAGGTAGAAGGATTTTTTACATCATATCAAATGCCTTACATCTTCAGTGCGGTTTTAACATGAATAGAGAAGCAAAATAATATATAAGAGACGAGTAAAAGAAAAATTCATCAGCAAAAAATGAAATAACTACTATTTTATAAATTAATCCAGGGAAAATCAAACTCAGTGATGAAATGGGATGATTTAAGACAAAAGATAGTTTAATAAAATTCTGCGTAGCCGAAAATTCAATAGCAAAATTTGCTTATTCGAAGAACGATCATTGAAGACTGAACATGCCCTAGACAGGTGCTAAGAAATTAATTTTTAGAGTTATCAAAATCCGGAGCATAATTCTTACAGCATCCAGAAAATAGGTGAGCTCGAAAACACGCAGACAAAAGTATATAGTTCCCTCAAGGGAGCAGATTCCAAATGGCTATCAGATTCCAGTGAGGATGGCATTCGGCACAAAATTCTTTCTTGCACTGTTTTGCTGTGAATGCTCGCGCCATAAGCCATCGGGGCTGTTGAAAACTATCGACTTAGCATACTTAAAATCTGGATGAAATTTGATGTATGCAAGTCATGAACATCAGAAAGCCTCCATATGATGAATAAATTCATTGTGAAATACTACGGTATGCAGGGAATTACGTCAGTGGGTACAAGAACATCCTAGAGCCATAAAACCCATCATCTATATATTAATACACTTGTACCTACCTACGTACCGTTCCTACACGCTTCGCCACTTTTCAGGTGAAATTTCAGGTTTCGAGCGAAGTATCCTGTATACGGGTTGCATGTTTTGCTATAAAAAGCCAGTCTTTGCGACACATTTTCAGTTTCCCTAATAGAGTTCAGACTACTCCCAACTTCAAGAAGAAAATTGTTTCCAAGACCGGACTACATATCTCTGCCCTGAACCTTTAACCTCTGTCCAACACTTGAGAGGACCACTTCTCATGGGCTGGTTTATATAAAGTTTGTTTATCTAAATTTCCGTGAAATTTTCATTGGTCCTGCTAGTATAAATATTAAAGGGCGTAGAATGGCTATTACTATTGCTAATTATTATTTTAATATGCAATATTTTCACATGTAATATGTGGATACATTATTTTATTTCACATGCATAACGTGCGAAAGCAATTGAATGAACGTTTGAGACAATTTAACTTGAAAGGAAAAAGTTTGGATAATTGAATGAACAAGAAGGGAACTTTGGATATAAGTTCCATGTTCAAGGACATTACAAAAAAGTATTAAAAGGGGCAACGACTTTAAGAGTTCATTGCGCGAAATGAGCAAAATCCGCCACCCAAAGTGAATGCCCAACAAAATTGAATTCCATTAGAGCACAGCAGCAATCTTAAGTCAGGAATCATCTTCACAATCTTTATTACATTGCGATGCCACTGAAATTAGAGATGCATTTTGATGCATAGGCTAAGCAAGGAGCGATACTCGACGTGAAGACTCTTGATCCTGAAATAAATTTTATTAGGTTTGAGAAAAAACATTTTGTCATCAATTTTCAATATACGAGTCTCTTTGTGGAAAGAAATACCCCAAAAGGAGAAATTTCAATCTTTCATAAAACTGTCCCCTTCAGCTTGAGTTGTTTTCATCGACCAGCGTTGGGACAGACGAAAGCTTTTACTTTTCATGCGTTGTAGATACACATTTCCCATCTTCGATACAAGCTGCGCCGCCCCCAGCATCAGCGCTCAGACTCGATGGACCAGCCATGGCCCGACACACAACCAGTCGCGCTGTCCTGTAGCAAGCCAATGGAGCGAGAGGCGATAAGGCAGTGATACGTCGTCTCTTATCAGCCCGCTGCAGAAGAAACTTTGAAGACAGGGCGATTTAACGTGTGATGCATTGCCGAGATTATTGCATCGAAAAAATTGTATATTGCTCTTGCGTTGCATGACTTTAACCGGGCCTTGATAAGCGGCTTTTTTTAAATTTCGGAGAATATTGTTGTCTGGGGGGCTGTAACACTGGTCTTTAAAAGACGCTTTCTTCTGAAGATAACGTCTGATATTGAAATTTAAGACTGGGTGTGTAAATGTTTTGAGATCAATATTGTAAATTCTGAACATCCATTTGGTATAACAGCCTAATACAAACTACAGAGAGGCTCAAAGCGAAACAAATAGCCGTATTTTTTCTAGTTAATTAACAAAAATTTTACACACCAGTCCCAGTAAAAGAAGAAAATTATGTTTAAGAAGACTAGCGATAAATGGCTGGGAAATAAATGCCACCTTTCAATAAATTATCTCGGCATGTAAACTACGGGACTACTTCCAGACCACTCCTGTGCATTATCATTTACATCGTGTAGATGAGACAAGCACTTTTCCTCGCAAGTTCCAGTATCGGCTTAAGCTGCTGGGGAAATTTAATAGCTCGAAAAATTGGTGAAAAAGTTTCCTTTCCGACAGCCGCGTGAATGACGCGCTGACTCCATATCAGTCGTCCACAGATTGCCTCATACTTTGTTTGAGGCAGCATGCTGCTGTGTGCGATGTTGTCACCAATCATCGAATAATGTTGCATAATGTGTACAATGTTGCATGGTGGGTACAGTGTTGCATGTTGTGTACGATGTTGCATGATATTTACAGTGATGTAGGATGTGTACAGTATTGCATGATGTGTATAATGTCGCATGATGTGTACAATGTTGCATGAGGTGTACGATGTTGCATGATGTGTACAATGTTGCATGGTGTGTACAATGTTGAATGGTGTGTACAACGTTGCATGGTGTGTACAATGTTGCATGGTGTGTACAATGTTGCATGATGTGTTCGATGTTGCATGATGTAGCGAAAAATTCACTCGCTGGAAAACTGGAAGCTTGTTCCTCTCTGCAAAATTTTCCATAATCGACTGATTTATGATAGGAAAAAACCTAAGATTAAGATCCATTTTTTTACCTGTACATGGAGGTTGGGAATGATTACTCTGTCCTAGATTATGATAACCGGTGTACAATACACAATTATTCGACTTCACTTTGAAATAATTCTTAACTTATTTTGTGATGCCGTTTTCGTCGATATTTTCATATTTTTCACATTTTCATTGTACAGACATTTAGGTATTAGAGACTGGACTCAGACTTCTAAAACCATTATGAATTTTAATGGGAATTCAATGTTTTAAACTTTTATAATAGCCCCTCAAATTGACAAAAGCATATCAAAAACTAGGATTGGAATAGAAAGCACAATGTTCAAGATTCCTAAATATCAATGCATTAAAAGATGGAAATAACTTTGTATATTTTGTGCTCGGTGCGCCTGTGGTGGCGTGCTGGCGGCGTAGTGAGGAGGTCCATGGGCGGAGTTCTTCCCTTGAGAAATAAATATAAGAACATGACATGCCTGTAAAAGCCGGCACATCAGTGTGATCTGGGACGAGAGGCTCGACTTATGTCCAAGGTTGCAATAAATTTTGCTATGAGTGTCTGTACGTTCCATGGAGTGCAGCCTCAATGGATGCTTGTCATTAAACTAATGTAGTAGTTGAAAAATTAAACATGGCTTAAAACAAAAATGCATCAGCAGTTTCAGCTATGGAGCAAAAAAACTCTAAAACATTCGTTGTCAGCGGCTCCATCCGTAACTACTGAGTATACTAAATTTTTAAATATTGGTTTCAAATTCCGTGGAATTATATTCTTTTTTTGAATCGTCAAGAATGATAATGCGAATAGCCTTGTGTAAACTTAGAAGAGCAGCTCTCAGTCTGAAGCAAATAGCGCTTTTCTAGTGCACAACATTATTGTTATCAGTTGAACAGTAATACTATTATTTTGACATTCAGTGTTTATGCTTGCTAGTTCTCTGTTGATGCAAGTGAGCAGCTGTTTACTTGTCGATGGTAATCGAATGAGCAGCCCGACGCCGGCGTCACAATACGAAGTCTGCAACAAAGTTTTCAGCACCGGCGAAGAAACTCTCTAATGTCATTGAGCATCCAGGATACGAGTACACAACCACCACATTTATTAAAATGAGGGCCGCCCAGGATCCATCTTGTAAGGTGTATAATTCGAAACATCCGCTGTTTTTTCATTTATTTAAACCAAGCTTTCGAGCGCTAAAACAGCATGCGTTATCAAGGGAACGAACATCGGAAACTTTGGATTTATGACCTGCGCATTCGTAAATAAGCTACGTCTAAATTATGAAATGTATTATTGACGATTAAATTAGCCGAGACCAGGGTTACGACGCGCGACGAAAGAAAAAGAAGGAGATTTTCACTTCGCTTAACTTAGCCTTCGTTTTCTCGATGAAACATACATGCCCAACCAGCTTTAGCACATCGCTTACCTGAGAACACTGCTAATTATTTTTTTGTGCATGCTCCTTCGAAATGAAGGGCAAAATCACACGCATTTTAAAGTTTAAGTTTGTTAGATATCTATTCCGGTACCACAGACAATTTGTGAATGGATGGCCATAAGCAACTTATAAGCACCCTCCATCACGAAAAAACCCGTCTCAATTGAGCTACAGTGCTGAAACTCGCATATTTTTCATCATTTAAAACTGAAAATTAGTGTGCGTAAGAATTTTGGGCGATATCTGCATCGTCAAAAATAATTACAAAAATTCACGGTTAATATTCTAACTAGTGGAACCGAAATCACACGGTTATTTGAACTTGTTATTTCTTTTTCACAAAATATTCCAGGAGTTAAAAAACGAGAGTTACAAAGTTCCACATTTGGCAGGGACACTCAAAATATTGCGGAACTGCTTAGTTTTCAAGACACTGAGGTATAAAATTTAACCTTGACTCCCTGTTAATAGTATTTCCGTTTTTGAGAAATGGCATTGTGGTAAATGAAATATCAGAGAAACATTGACCATGAAATTTTTATCGAGCAAACTTTACAATAAATGTTTGAAATGTACATCCCCTGCGCCAATGCAGGCCTGGCATCTCTTCCGAATGGAATGCTGGGCTTGATGCAAAAGTCTTGGTTCTTCAGCAAAGTAAAATGCTGCCACCGCTAACCTCGCTACTAGATCCATCTCGGACACCACCTGTGTTGCGTAAATCTGTGATTCCGTGTGGGCCACAGAAAAAGGTCTAAAAAACTCGTGTCTGGAAATCTTGCAAGCCATGCCGCTGGTTCATTACGCCCTATCCACCTATTCTTAAATGTGTTGTTTAGATAATGGCGAGCATTTCTGTCGCAGAGGGCTGGAGCTCCGTCGTGCTGGAACCACATTCGTCGGCGAATACGTAACGGCACATCATCCAGCAGTTCAGGCAAAAGTCCTTTAGAAATGTGATATAAACTAGTCCATTTAAAAGAGAAAGCATCAGATATGACCTAAAAAGATAGTTACCGACAATACCAGCCCACACTGGTATGAAATTTAAAACTTTTTACCCCTGGAAAATAAAGTTCTATCGAACGAGTATAACATCAAGGCTGTAGGATAACTGAGACGCACCGTGGAGTACGCATAAAGAAGGTAAATGATTACCAGGTAACTTACTTAAGAGATCACACAGAAAGGAAGGTATTCAAATTATTGACTGTTACATGGACGGAGAAGTTATAAGATCGCAAAGATGGTTTCAAAATAATCAAATAATGCCATGATGTGGGCAGCAGATGACACGCATATTACCTCACACGCTCGTATCTTCTGAACTATACTCAGTGAATAATTTCTATTAGAGTTTTGCATTCACATTTCAACATTCAATCTTGTCTTAAGAAAAAACGAGCAAACATCTAAGCTAACCATGCAAATAAAATGAGGCCAAATTTGACACACGATGAAAAAAAATGATTATCAGTCTTAATTTTTGTTTACGTTAGGACTTTTGATGGGAAGCCGCCATCTTTGACTGAGTCCGTTTTTAACTCATTGTAATACTGAAATGTGTTCAAGACCAGTGGAATTAGAAAATATCTCACTGCTATGAAGAAACAGTAATTATACGGATAGCACCGCTTCAGTCACTCTGAGCATCTCGCACCAAAAGAGCACGGACTATTTAATATGGACTTAAGAAAACAGGAAATCTATTGAACAAGGTGTGTTCCCACACACGATCCCCCGCGTATAGAAACAGCAAGGTAGAGGAAGAAAAGATAAACAATCAGCAAAAATAGCATGAAAACGAAAAACGTAAAATGGGTAAGAAAAACAGAAGGAGGTAACCTAACCGTTCATAACGGAAGTAAATTAACAGTGCTCCCCTGGAGACACTAGTTCCCATGGCATAGGATAGGCAAACCTAACCCTATTGCCTATCCTATGCCCCCTGAGGGGTCTATGCTATAAAAGAAAGGAATCTTCAGCATCTCAATCCGTATAGATTTTAATGCATGATTTTCCATATAGATGTTAATGCTCAATTGGAGACTTTGAACACTTTGAAAATTGGTAAAACCATTCACTGC
Organism: Orchestia grillus; assembly: GCA_014899125.1. NCBI lineage: Eukaryota > Metazoa > Arthropoda > Malacostraca > Amphipoda > Talitridae > Orchestia > Orchestia grillus. The sequence continues at coordinate 4,737 of VOMN01022710.1, read as the reverse complement.
ATTATTAACTTTAACTCTGACGCGTGACAGACTGATAGCATCACCATAACTACCCAAACAGTGTTGCCGGACGTGAACACTGACAAGTAGCACCTAAGTGTATGCTCAAAACGTAGTCGGTTGAGCCTATTTAATGCTTGAACTCGAAAATTAATTTGGCGAAAAATTGATTCACTTAGAAACTAGTGGAGCTTACATATACGTATGCGATCGTGGCACATTTGATTAATATGGTATAGCTAATAGCACGTTACTGAACTCAAGCTGTTTTCCATAAGAGTAATGAACACCACCGAAATAAATGAAAAAAGGTAACTTAAACAGGCGATATTAAGCTTTAGCTTCAGTGTACTCTAGTATTTTGACATCAATACCTTTTTTCTGCTGAATGATTTCCATTTCGGGCGTAGTAGGAAGGAATCTTCAATTTTCACAGTGAGCCGATACCGATTCCAACAGAAAGTGCCGATTCTCGCCGATGACGATTAATCGACACATTCCTAATTAACATCGTGTTACATTTTCATTCATCGTCTCTGATCTTTATGAAATCAGGATATTTAGTTATAAATCCCGTGTAAAACAGGAAAAAAAGCATCGATTTTCATATTCTCCGCTGATATTAATTCTTAGAAAATTTGTATTTCAAACTGTACACCATCATTTCTTCTTTAACTACTAATTCCTGATCAGAAAACGACAACCTATGGTATTTCTGAACCCGAATCGACTGCGGAACATTACCATTTAATTTTATTGAAATTGGAAGTTTTCATTTTTCCACCAATTTTTCATAACGAACATGAGAGTATAGCCATATGATTGTGTTTCACATTATCTTTCACTCCAGTGAATCAACCTGAAATCATAAGATTTAGCTACATATAACTCTTGTGCAGAAAGCTAAAAAACATTGGTTTTCATATTTCACACTGTCTTTTGTGTTTATTAGATAGTTATTATTTCGAACATCACTTTATCGCGTCATTTCTTAACTACAAATCGTGATGCTCAAAAAACGACAGCCATTAGCAACCATTAACAAATTATGTTTCCTATTGATCACGGAATATAAACATTAAATATTATTGAAATAAGAAGCCCTTATTTTTATACAAACTTTTCCTAAAAATTTAGGCGTATAGCTTTATAATATTGTTTTGTATTTTAATTCAGTCTCCAATTATAAAGAAATCATAATATTTGGTCAACATTCTTGAAAAGAACACGAAAAAGCATCGTTTTCCATATTATCCAGCGTTTCTGTGTTCATTAGAAAATTAATATTTCGCAAATTACTTCAACGTTTCACCTCTAATTACCAATTCATGATGTTCAAAATACAACTATTAATAAATCGTGTTCACTATTGATTACAAAATTTCAATTTTTAATTTGATTAAGATTGGAAGTATTCATTTTTCTACGAAGTTTTCATCAAAAACGTTTGTGTATAAACAAACAATGCTATTTAACATCTTCATTCATTGTCTCCAATCATTATGAAATCATGATATTTGATAAGTGTTCTTGTATAGAACACGGTAAAAAAAGGAATAGTTTTTTATATTCTCCGCTGATTTCATTGCTTAGAAAACTCATATTTCGTACCGTACAGTATCATTTCATCTCTAACTACCAATTCTTGATAAAAAAATTACAACCATTATCAAATCGTGATCCCAGTTGATTTTGAAACATTTAAATAAAATTAGTCTGAAATTGGAAATACTCAATTTTCTTCCAATTTTTCTTAGAAACGTAAGCTTATGATTTTGTTTTATATTTTCATTCATTATCTCCACTCATTATGTAGTCATGAGATTTAGTTAATACTCTTGTGTAGAACACGAAAAAAATATTCGTTTTTTGTATTTTACACTGTATTTCGTGGTTACAAGAAAATTAATATATCGTATATCACTGAAGCGTTTCACCGCTAATTACCAATTCTTGATGCTCCAAGATGACAACCGTTAGCAAATCGCAATCCCAGTTCATTACGGAATATTAACATTCAATATTATAGAAATAGCAGCTATTCAATTTTTCACGAATTTTTCAATAAAAATGTAAGTGATATTTTTACATTTTCATTCAGAGTTTTCAATCATTATGAAATGATATTTAGTTGCTAATCTTGTATAGAGCACTAAAACACTACAGTTTTCTTATTTTCCTCTGAATTTTGTGCTTACTACTAGTAAATTAAAATTTTACCATTACTGCATCGTTTCATCTCTAACTACTAATTCATGATAAAAAAAACATTAGCAAATGGTGCGCCCATTGATTACAGAACATTAGCATTCATTTTAGTTGAAATTGGATGAATTCTTTTCTTCATCAATTTTTTATAAAACGTAAGTCTGATTTGTATTTTTTATCTCTTCATTCATTGTTTCAAATCATTAGGAAATAATGATATTTAGTTACCATTGTGGTTCAGAACCTGAAAAAAGCTGTACAGCATTGTTTTATTTCTAGCCACCTATTTCTGATGTTCAAAAGACAACAAACATTAGCAAATCATGTTCACTACTGATTGCGGATCATTAACTTTCAATGTAATTGAAATTGGAAGAAATAATTTTTCTAAGAAGTTTTCATTAAAAACGTGAGCGTATAGCCTTACCATACTCAAATACTATGAGATTACTATCCCATTTCGTTTATTCATGATTAGAGTTTGCTGAGAGTAAACCAAAGCTTAAAACTCACTAAAAATTGTTCGGTTACAATATTTTTCTTCAAAATTTTGGGAAAATGTGGTCCACATGAAACCTGGATCGAGTTTAAAGATCATTTCAGGTTTTGCCATATTCTACTGTGGAATAAAAGCAACAAATATTATAAATTCTTCTATATTCATAATACACGTGCATTAACATGAATTTTTTCCATATTAGATCGCAACTCCTGGATTCTGAAGAGAAACAAAGTAAGTTAAACGTTAGTTTTAAAATGCGTAGAGTTTTTTCTTTACCTTCAAGACACTAGTCACACAGGTTTGCACGCAAGAGCACCTTTCAGTCTGGTCGAGATGGGGCTAAAAACTCAATATCTTCATGAAATGAACACTTCCGCCGTTAGACAAATCCGTGCTTAAGCTCTAGTTCACTGTGACGACTGCGAGTTGCTGCCGTGCCTGTGACACACGAGTGTATCAGTCACGAGACTCGCGTGTCATAGTAGGGAATTCAATACAGAGTTTTCGTGTTGCAGATATGTTTATATTCTCCTTAAAAATATATTTCATGAATATTTTACCGCTTTGTCAAGCTGGGGACTTATCATGCTCTATGTTTGGGCCTCGTGTCAAGCTGGGGACTTATCATGCTCCATGTTTGGGCCTCGTGTCAAGCTAGGGACTTATCATGCTCTGTGTTTGGGCCTCGTTCCGAAAGATTTCTTGACTTCAATATATAGTTGCGGAGAAAGCAAGGGACAAACTTACCAATATTTATTTCCTTTTAAATATTCATACTACAAATGTGAAATTTTCACATGTTGTAGTCATTACTTGACCTATAGCATTTGAAATTTTCGAAGAGTTTGAAAGGATACAGAAAAATTTATAAAGAAATTAGTTTTATTACAAAATTTAGAGCGGACAGAACACAAACTTTGACCTTACGACACAAATTAACAATACAATTGAAAGGAAAACAAGATGAAAATAACTAATATTCAGTGAGCAGATACTTATTTTCACAACAGCCGCACACCTGTCAGTACAAGATTGAACGAGGCTTTGGTAGTCATCAACCGTTATTTTGGCCGAGTGGGACAAAATAACGGTTGAAGACCGGGCCAAAATAACGGGAAAAACTTCAAGAGGAATGCTTGGAGTTTCTCCCATATAAGTCATTTGTGTTGGTGGGATTTCTGGCCATTACATTTACTCCGATAGTCTTCCAAAGGTTCTCGATGGGGTTCAAGTCTGGACTTTGAGCTGTCCAATCCATTACATCAAAATGTCGCTCTTCAAGGAAACTCATGACACTCTTAGACTTGTGGCAAGGTGCATTACCATGCGAGAACACAGCCCTTTCTATTCCTGAATTTTCAATTGATGGCATAACATGATCTTTTATAATGTTTTTGTAGATGGCAGCATTGGCACGATCGAACAGCCGAATGAGAGAAGTTGTACAGGGTGACACAAAAAAAGAGGGAGGAAATTAANTCTGAAAACATTCTCCTTTACATACCCCCATCTTTCTAATCTTTCCATCTTTCTAATTGTTTTACTTTTTGAGTTATTAGCGTTTTATTTCCTCCCCTTTTTTTGTGTCATCCTGTATTTCGACTTGAGAACATGCCAAGCACCATTGCACTTCCACCGCCGAACTTGGCTGCTTTCTTAGTACACTTTGAATTCAAATTTTTGCCTTCACGCCTCCTCACATAATTCTTCCCGTCATTACCGAACAAGTTAAATTCACTTTCGTCGCTGATAATGACTTTTGAGACATTTTTGCGGGACCAGATGATATGTTTGTTTCCGAAATTTAATCGTGCCAATTTATCCTTTCTGCTAATCAGCGGTTTCTTCAATGAACTTCCTGTGAGGAGACAGATATCTTTTAAGCGTCTAGACACTATTTTTATAGATACTTTTATGACGTTAGTTTCACGTACTTTTCATAAAATATCGGCTGCAGTCTCAAATCGATTCCTCAATGCAGCACGCTGGATGATTCTGTCTTCTCTAGGTGACGTTTTTTGCGGTCT
>VOMN01022693.1:0-38776 GCA_014899125.1 Orchestia grillus | reverse complement strand
TTTGACAGATATTAAAACAAAATAATGAAGGTAAATGACCCTAGTGCGGGAAATAACACTTTTTAAATTATTTAATTTTCATGCACAAACATGTTATTTGGTAGGCTCTAATAAAAACGTAGTTGTTTTGGTACCGTCTGAGGGATTCAAAAGATTTTTATCTGCAGTTGGTAAATAGTTGATTCACAATATTTCTTTTTCAAACTGATTTCTTCAATGTAGCTTTTGAGTAACGTCAATCCAACTTTTTTCTGAGAGACCATGTGGAGTGAGGAACGCGTAATAAATTATATGATTTATAGTACCACGACTAAACGGAAAATTCTAATCTGTACCTATACATTTCAAACGGGGATGTATTCCAAAATGAGGGAAAATAAATTCTGAAAACACTTATACAGCTTAAAGCTGTCAAAAATCTGGTTAATCAGAATTTCATACTTTCAATTTTAGCAATAACCGTTGAATTAACAAAGATTTTGTAGAAGAAACATGTTTGAATTTTCTGTCTACTCTATAAGATGGTTTCTAAATTTATATTCTCGCACGGTGATCTTCAGCAAAAACAATCCGATAGCGCGGATTGCCTGCCATATAGCTAACTTACTGATGTAAAAATTTGTCTCGCAATTTTCTTGGGCTTCGGTCCAAGTGAAATGTGGCAATTGCTGCGTCAATCGCTACTTCATCCTTGTGCAAGGCAATCTGTAAGGGCGTGTTGGTGGGTATATGTAGATGAACTTCGTTACAGCAATGAAGAAGTCTGTGCACGACGCTGTTTACTTAATCAAGGGTATGATATTTTTCTTTCTGTCATGTAATGTGTAATGACTAGCCATAAATTTTTTCAAATAATCGAATTAAGAGGTTTCTGAAATTAGAAAAGTAAGTCACTTTTGCTTCAAATGTTTAATTTATTGTGTATGTCAATTAGAAGTTGATATGTTCCATAGATAGGATATCATAATTTGTTAGTTAAAATTTTAAATATTCTATTATATGATTTGATATTTATTAATAAAGTAATTATTTTGAATGAATTTAGGTTTGTCATTGTCAAAAATTGTTGTATTGATGTAGTATATTATTATTATTATTATTCAATACAATGTGTATGAAATAATTATAATTTCATTTAGTACATAAAGAAATGTAACTTAATCCCTACTACAGTATGAGCCATATTTGTCAGTCACTTTTTAATATTCTATAAAATTAATGTTAGCACGTAGATGAAACATTATGCGAGAGAAAATTAAGTTCAATCAATCTGTTCTGTTTTGCAGGTTTTCTTGAATTATTTTCACAGAAGTTATTCCTGCTATTGTCATAAAAGCTATTTTATATTTATTTAATAGTATTATTCATATACGGACTATCAGGGCAATCTGAATATTTATTGTTACACTTTGTATATGCTACTATAGAGAATATTACTGCAAGCAGCAGCAGTGTCATAGATAGGATTCTAAATATTGTATTGTAAATTTATGTAATGTAAAGGAAGCTAAATCTCTAATTTAATAAAATATGATATGAAAATATTTTGGTTATTATAATTCATAAATAGTTGTTTTCAAAGAACATAATGATAAGCAGCTTCATTAGAGAAAATAATTAATTTAGAATTAATTCTAGTTAATCCCATCATTTTTGTTTAGATGCATATGTTGGTAGAAAATACTAAAAGATGACTGCTCAATAAAACCATTTTGATATTTTATTATCAATTATTAAAATAGGCAATCTCTAGGATTTATATTATAAGTTAAATGAGTGACTTCTTCCAAATTTTTTATGTTTTCGACTGAGCTTTTGGCTATCTGCATGTAAGTCACTTAAAAAACGAGAAAAAGAACCATCACAATTGCAAACTTCTTTAATTAAAATCCTTTTGCAGGTATTTTGGAATGCTGAGCTTCCATCATCACTGCTGAAAACAATCACAGAAGTACCAGTTAAAATATGATGCTCAAAGCAATAATAAAAGGAAAGAATCTCAAAATCAAAAAGCATATATGAAAAAGAACTTTAATTAGAGATATTCTTAATTAGAGTGGTTCTTTTTATTTTGTAAATTAGGTTTCCCAGAAACTAACCTATTAGTATTATAAGTCATTTTGTAGGTAGAAAAACTTTTTAAAAGTTGGAGTTATGATGTGCTAATATGTTCCTTGAAATTTTGAAATGCCAATTTACATCTATAAGGATGATAGTAAAATTTCTTCTGAAGATAAATTAATATACCCAAGGTTTTGAGTTGTTGCACACAGCTCATTTTCAAGGGAAAATGACTTTGAAAAGAGCAAAGAATATAGGGATAGTGCATAGCTATTAAACAAACTGTAACTTTTGAGACAATTCATTACATCATTATATAGATAAATTTTTCATCCAATTGACCAAGTTTACACTATAGGACAATCCTGTAATTCCATATTCTCTTGTTAATGAACATTGTAAAGAAAATGACTATCAAATGAGTTAAGAATTCTCTAAATTTTGAAAACAAAAAATGATGTTAAATATAGATAAATATTAGAAGCATTTTACTTACATAGTAATTGAAATTCTTATAATAGGTGCAGTGAATTCTCCAACACTTATTACAAGATTGTCCAATGGTGTAAATTTGGCTGATAAAATGAAAAATTTACCTATATAATATTACAAGGTGTTGTCTCAATAAGTTACATTTTGTATATCAGTAGTTGCCAATCCCTTATTTGTCATGCTTTTTAAAGTCTCTTTCCCTTGAGAATGAATTGTGTTCAGCAACTCAAAAGCTGGGTTAAATAAATGAATCCTCAGAAGAAATTCTACTAGTATCTTTGAAAGTGGGCTAATGTAACATTTGAAACATTTATTTAATACAAGTAATTTATATCAGGTACAGTTTTATAATCAAGTGAGAAATAATGAAAAATTTGAATCATGATATCTACCACATGTGGGCCCAACTAAGCTACAAGGCTCCTAGGGCAACCTATGTAGAAATGGATGCCTTCAATTTACAGCACATCAATGATTAATAAAAAAAGCTTAAAGTTAAAGCTTAAAGCTCTGCAAGGAACAATAACTAAATGAGTTGCTTAAAATGAAAGACTAGGTAAAAAAGATAGTATGAACTTAGCAATTTAGGTAAAAGACTACATACATTCACATATTTGAGCATCTATCCAGATAGGTCGACATTCACAAATGTATGTATACTCCAATAAAACAAGAGAAGTATCTTAAAGTCAGAAATTAGGATACAAAAATGGTATGAGATAATGATTGAGCAAAGGACTACATACATACACATATTTGACCATATATCCTTGTAGGTCTAGGTACACAGATTCACACATGTTCTGTCAATACAGCAAGAGAAGGTAAGCCTGAAGATTAGTCTTAAATGATCTAAATGAATTATTTTGTTTTATGTTTGGAGGAGTGGAATTCCAAAATTTAGTGCATAAAAAGTGAATCCAATGATGGAATTTGGTGAATGAGTAATAAGGAGGTTCTAATTTATTACAATTCCTAGGGACATGATCTTGGGGACGGAATTGGCAAGAATTTTTTCAAGGAGATTTGGGTCACCGCTTGTTCTAATGGTTAGTAAATATAAAATTTTCTAGTAAAAATTGATAAAGAATGGGTAATTTCAGAACTCCCATGCTTGTAATGTGTATCTAATATACATTTGAGGCCCTCCAGACTAAACTCACTGATGTGCCATTTTTTTAAAATGATATGCAGAAAGTTTTTGTCCTTTCTATAGTAATTGTAGAAAAAGTATTACTGCTAGTATATTGATGTTTTCATCACTTTAAAGCTGAATGTTTCAAAATTGTTCGTTTTTTGTAAAGATACATAAAAGAAAAATATTATTTTCATTTTTTTGAACCAGAAAACCATTATTGCAAGTTAAAAATAGCATACTGTTGGGCAAATTTCAGACAGCAGTACTCAAACTATCATAGCTACAATGTTACTGTTGGTATTAAGATAAAGGTGAATGCTATGTGTATATCAAGTGAAATTTTTGCAATGACACTGTACCAATATCCATGTTTATCATTAGTTTGAATAAATTATTCAACAGACCTGGAAAATTCAGAACTAGTGTTTGTTGTTGATGTTCAAATAACATTTGTTATCATATGAGAACTAGTCAGAATGCCATGAAACTGTGAATTTGTTATCTGGATACCCAAGATGTTTTAATTTAATTTTTACCTATGAAAAATTATTATAATGCAATGAAATTAACAGTTACCAAATAGCAATTTTTGAAAAATCATAAAAATGCTATTGCTTTGAAATGTCTAGTATATTGCTTTGGCCTTGCCTTCCACCCATGCACCTTGCTCCTGGTGCTGCTAATGATAATCCAGGTTATATCAGGAGCATTTTCCAAACTGTTACATAGCTGGTCATAGAATGTTTTTAAATTTACACCAAAGGCTATGTGGGGATGAAAGTTTTGAAATAAACCAAAGGGATGCTGGTAATCAAAGGCCCATTGTGGGCAATTTTGTTTTCAAATTTCCTCTATTCAACAGCTAATTAAACAGCTAATATCCCAAAAACTGAATTTATTACAAATTTTGAAAGAGGTAAAAGTGTTAAGTTTGCCACTTGCTGTTAGATGTGAAATTATCTACCTCTTTTTCCCTAACGTATGTAAGAATTTTTTGCTTAACACTTTTCATGTGCCACCATAGAGAACAATACTGTGAGCAGTGCTGATGTGTATCAATGATGTAGATGAGATACTGAATATTGTATTGTGAATTAATGTAATCTAAAGGAAGCTAAATCTTATTTAATGGAATATCACATGAGTGTATTTTGGTTAACCTAGTTTATGAATGGCTGATTCCAAAGACATGATGAGGAGCAGCTTCACTGAAAAATTCATTCATATTTAATGTTAACTATACCCAGTCCTGTTGTTTTGTTAGGGCATGTATAGTAATTTAATAATAACCAATTTTGGTTAGCCAATGACCAATTCTAATATCACAGTAAGCAGTTTTAATTTTTTGATGACCAATTCTAATCTTACAGCAAGCAAATTTTTTCATTTTGGCCAATTCAAATTTCATGACGGTCATTTTGAAGTTCCCAATGATCAATTATAAGTTCAGTGTTTTAATTTTGCAAGGACCGATTCTAATTTCATATTCTGCAAATAAACTTGTAAATGCTAGAAATACTCATTTTTTCAGTCAAGAATGTGTCACACCTAGCAACTAGGTAATGAAGACTACAGTGCTCAACAATAATTTACTCTGGATGTGTGAGGGTAGACTAAACTTATGTTCAACAAAGAATAATGTGGATGAGGGTGATCTAATTTAATTAGAACTTTATACTGGCTGTATGATGGCACTACACCCCCTATTTACCAACTCTGCCTGCCAAGCACTATCTCAGTGTCATTTTGGCTGTGATATTGAGGGAATTGTGCTGTTTTGGTCTCCAGCCAGATGCCATTTTGTGACTTTTTTTTGTACTTTGGTGTGTTAGTGGTTTTGTTATGGAGATAGTAAGTTAGTTATTGTCTGAAACTATTGACTAGATTATTGCTCTCAAGCTTGTCAGTAAGCAAACTAAGAAAGTAGCTGACCAATTCGAAATAAGGGATTGTGTTGTAAACTGTTGCATTTTTAGATGGCTGAAGGCAAGTTGTGGTACCATACTATTTAAGAAAAAACTGTCTGGTAGACCCCATAAGATCTCTTGACATATTGGTTATGTTGTGGGGAGAGCTAGGGAAATCGTCTTGTATTACAGCCTATAAAATCCAAAAAATAATAGTGGTGTAGCACGCACTCAGATTAGACTTTTGTTGACCACTGTAGGCAATGAAGATGGGCCAAGTTATTGTCAGTAATGCTGATCTCTAGGTCTGATCAGAAAATGTGGATATTTTATGCCTGATTTGATTTGTATATTAAGTTGGAAGTGTTTTGTATTTTTATTGATTCTCTTGCAGTAATGGTTTTTATCACCAGATTAGAATTAAGTAAATCATACATTGGTAAAGAAAATATCTGTAATCATGGAAGTGGATGATGAAGTTGAAGCAGATTTGTTACGGCAATTTAATTGCCTCAACACATCAGACAAAGAAGTTCTCATCCGGGAGCTACAAGGACTACTGGGCAAAAGTTCCGAGTTGAGTGAGCAGTCTGCTCGCTTTTACTTGGACATGGCTGATTGGTGAGTGACTTCAGTGTAGTAAGGGGCCAAGCCATTCCAATATTTGGTGATTCAATATGATTGTTATTTGATGTCTTTCTTGTGGTGCATTTGAATTTTGTAGTTTTGACGGTGATTCCTCTTATGCTATCTTTGCCATCAAATATACCTGAGTTACCTGAATGGAAAATTTTATTCATGGTGCTGCAGTTATCATATAACATAACACTGAATGTAGCAATTGCAATTGAGGTTTTCTGTTTCAGTGATTTAGACATACAATTTTCAGGGTCAATTTTCAAATTTTTAATTGTTATTTTGTACAAATGTATGAACATTGGAACATTGCCTGTAAAATTTTGGGTAATTTTTTTAAGAATGTGATGACAATATTACTTGTATGAGAGCAGAAATTGATGTCAAGTTTGCTGGTTTGGAATTGAAAGTATCACTATCCATGTTGTGTGGTGCTCCATACCCTTTTCTGATAATTTATTAGAAATAGTTCATTAATGCTCATCCAAAATTAAACATCTGTGACAAAAGTTTAATTATAATTGAAGTTTGTAGAAAGACTTGTTGAGCATGAATGATGATGTTTAATAGCATAAAAGTTAAGCTTTCTTTGTGCAATAAGAGGAAGTGCATCAAATTTCTAGGTTGGTTGAGGCACACTTGTTCTACAGTCTTGGTGGATTCTGTGCTTTTGAAGTGCCACTCTGTAAATCAAATGTGTGGGGATGAAATCACAGATTAAATTTTTAGTTTATTTGTATTTAAAGTAAGTACTGTCATGATATAACCTGTTTCTACTTTTAATAAATTACTTTAATTGCAGGAACCTCCAAGCTGCAATATGTGCTTACTTTGATCTACAATCCTCCACAAAACTCCCTCAGATGACATTTTTGCAAGACGTGACCATTGGTGAAGGGGAGAGCATCCCTCCAAATACAAGGTAATTAGATAAAAGCTTGGCCATTGGCTTTATTTGTTCTCCAACAGAAATTAGTTTGTGAATTTGTTGAGCTTGTTACTGGCACATAAATTGTTTTCAAATGGGCTCATTAAAATACAAAAAATAATGAAAACAAGCAAAATTTCGTTTCTGAATACTTTTTCTACTTGTATCTTAAATTTTTCTGATGGTTAAATGGTTCTTATTCACTTCTTTTAGAAAATATTTCAGGTATTAATACACAGAAATTCTGAAGTTCAAGTTGAAGCTCTTCTTTACTAGGTATCATTTTGTTACATAAAAATAAATTACCCAAGGACAGAAATACTAGGTAGTAATCTAACAGATATACTAGTATATATGAAGAATAGATAGGTAGTGAAGTCAGTTTCCATCCAAAAGGTCACTAACCCTATGCTATGCCAAGCTAGCGATAGCTGGCCTCCTGTTTTTTTTTTTCAGGAAAGTAATGTTTTTGTATTTGACTTTTAAGAATGCTTGTAGGTATTATCCTGAATTGGTGTGAGCATCTAGCATTTTTATAGAATACACTATTTTTAATATACTTATTCTGAAATTTCAGCCAAATACTGAGACTCAAATTCTAAAAAAATTGAAAGTAAGAAACTTGAATTCATTTATCAGTGAAGTTAATTTAGTTTGTAATAAGTTTTCATTGTTAATTTTCTTGGCCTGATAGGTTTTTCCACTATTTATGTGATGAAGTTTCTGGCTAACTTGAGTATCATTGTCATCAGTTTCCTTCTTTGTTAGGCTCATTAGTATCTCCACTTCGTGCTACAGTTTGCTGTTTTCATATTTCTTCTCATTTGTGCTACAAATCTAATTGACCAACTTTCAGTTTTGTGAAGACATGGCGCGTTGAAAACAGCGGCAGCGACGCGTGGCCTGCGGGGTGCCGCCTGCTGCACACGGGCGGGGAGCGCATGGGGGCCCCTGAGGCGAGCGAGCCTCTGCTCTGCTTGCCGCCTCGATCTAGCCTCGAGGTGTCCATGAAGATGGTCGCTCCTTCACACAAGGGGCTCTACTCCAGCAAGTGGAGGATGACCACACACCAGGGGCACTTTTTTGGAGGTCAGTTGACAGTGGTACTGCAGAACTGTTATTTTTGTGCTACATTCAAATGTGATTATCGAGGTTATTTTTGGTGGAGAAACACTTCGCTGTTTACTAAAAGTTTGCATGGTTCATGAGTAGTTGCATACGTGTGAATATAATTTTTATGAGATATTGTGTAAATGGAAAGGAAGCCTAGGCAAAATCCGTTGGTAATAACTTAGTTAAGCTTACTGTTGACTTTTTTATAGTAGCTTCATATGCCGTAGGTGCTGGAGCATGAGACAATAGAGACGAACACTGGCAGAAGAACGAATTAAATTTTTAAACTCGTTGTAGTTGCTGAGTTGGCTACATAGATTCCACAATTTATACAGTTCATACTAGATGGTCCCTTTTTCTCTTCACTCTTTTTGCATCACACTGTGGATAGGGAGCTTCAAACTAGCGAAAGAAATGATAAGTGTCATGTTCTACATGTGCAGCTGACAACAGCACATAGAAGAATTTAGATTATGTGGGACAGTAAAAATCCAATTAAAGAGCTGCATAATGTTGGACTCATATATAAAGTACAAACGTAAATTCATTTATGATTTGTTAGATTACTGCAATTTGTTTCTGAGCAGTTGGTTTGGAGCTATGTTCCAGTGTCCAGACGTGACACATTGTTGTATGTCCTTGTGCTGACCGAGAATGCCTGGGCGGTGCATAAATCAAGGTGCTGTAGTTCTCCTGGGGTGGATTAAATGAGCATAACATCACTACTGTTCTTTATTTTACATAGATCCTTGTTCGTATTAGGTTGTCCGAAAAGTTCTGATGGTTTTTTTTATTGCAAAAAAGAATAAACTGTACTTCTGGAGACATCTAAATTTTCTACAAGTTCACTAATTGTGATATTTGGTTTTTCTTCTGGTTGATCTTCAAGCATTCAGCTAAAGTTAACATATAAATTTTGCAAACCCTCTTCGATTATTTGATTCTCTCGCATCATGATAATCAAACACAAACGCATAAAAAAGGGATTTGCTAGCTTTATTTAATTTTCACCTTTCCTAAGGAATAAAACATTACAACTCGGGTATGAAGTTTTTCACTATCCATTCAGGTAATCAAGAAAGGGTATCTGAAATGAAAGATCAGGGAAATTTAGTCACGTGAAGATAATATTCATATTGGAAACATTAAATATTTACTAGTAACCTAATTGGATGCAATGTAAGTTGTAAGACGACGTAATAAATATTCACTTTATAATCGTTCAAAACTGTCTGGATTATTTAGTAAATAATGCCTGTGTTAAAATAATTGAGAAAGTACTTCAAATGATGCTTGTTCGGGCAGATACAATTTGGGTGATACTGCAAGTAGACGACGGTGGCACGCTGGCTCTGATGCAGCAGATGGTCAACCTCAAAGAGCTCGGCTCGTCTCCCCCCACGGCTCCTCCTCCGTCTCCCGCTCACGCTGGCGCTGCTGCTGGGGCCGCATCCTCCATCTCTCAGAACCCCTTCAGTCCCCACAGAGAGTCGGTCACTATTAGAAATTCGTTCGTTCCTGGTCTATCACCAAGTATGGGACCTGGTCCGTGTCCCTCTGCCCCTCCTCCCTCTCTTAACTTCTCCCAATCGACCGATTCAAATTGCATCTCATCTTCCCCCCTGAGCTCAAACCAACCCGTTGCCTCAGTCGCGCCTTTCCCTTGCGACCCTCGAGCGTCTCTCCCTCCTGATCCTGACGTGAGCATGAGTTAGCGGACAAGCGTTCCCGCTCCCTCCGGTACCTGACTTACCTGTACTTTCTGCACTTCTAGCTACTCTCTCGATGGTCTTTTGAGTGTGTAATTCGGGTTTCTTCCTACAAAAAGTGACGGTGTTCTAAACTGTATTTTAATAACGCTTATCCATTACAAAATTTTAAAACCTCTGCAATTCCTGAATTTTGTTACGAAATTTGTATTCCAGGTGCGAGATAGGACGGAGATCCTGAAGCGCCAGTTACTAATGACTTACTATTACTTCTGGTTCTATACTAATAGGAGTTACAGTATATCTCCGCCACAGGAACATCAGCTCATCTAACTAGCCATCACTAGTCTACTGTAAGTAAACGATCATAAAATTCTTGCTGTTGTTATGTTTATTAGCTTCGCAATTATAAGATTTTATACAAAATTACCCATAATTTTCAGATTATGTTTGTTGCTTTCATCTTCCCTTACTTACCTTTTTGGGTGAGTATTTTTCTGTTTTGGTTTCCCTTTAGCTTTGTTGAAATAGAGATTTTATTCTATTTAATATTAGGGTCTCCCTCACGTGTACACTGGTCCAATCTTTGGGGATCATTGTCGTCTGTCACTAGTGACTTTAATTTTACTTTTTGGATAGGTGTATGGAACTCAGTCTGCATAATAGTCGGTGTCTACACCATTAAATCCACTTCGCATGGGAATATAGATTGAAGTTTGCCTCATGCATCGAGTCTTTTCATTGGTATCTTTGGCTATCGTCCCTGTTATATATTAATTGCTGTTTATATGTGATAAATAATGCAGTTCGTAGACAAGGTCAACGAATTATTTGCTTCGCATCGTTTAAATAAAAATCGTTCTTTAAAGTACGAAATATTCAACAAAATCCTATTGGCGAATCTTCGAATTAGGGACTACTAAGTTGAGATAGATATTTTTCGTCGTAAGGATTTGATCAAGGTTATTATACAGTACACTGGTCGAGTGAGTGAGGTGGGGGAAGTAATGACCTCCCACCAGTGGTCTACAGGCACGGAAAATATTCCCATAAGCTCTTAATAGATGTCATTTATATAGTATTCAAGATTTAAAGTTTTCTAGTGAAAAATTCTTCCAGAAAGAAAGTAAT
The DNA here is from genome assembly GCA_014899125.1 of Orchestia grillus. NCBI lineage: Eukaryota > Metazoa > Arthropoda > Malacostraca > Amphipoda > Talitridae > Orchestia > Orchestia grillus. The sequence continues at coordinate 27,661 of VOMN01022693.1, read as the reverse complement.
TTGTATCAAGTTATTTTATTACAAAATTTTGAAATAATCAGTAGGAGATGAGCAGCAGTAGGAGGCTTTGTTAGACAGCGCTAAACTTTAGCCTCGCTAAATGCACTGTCTCTTGCGTTGGCGTCTGGACATGCTCGCGTCACTCATGTCTGTGAACACAGAAATGATCATTCAAATGCTTAGATATCAACAGTATGGTAACTTTGAAATGAAGTTTCCTGATGTCTCGCTGCGTAAATGAAGTAAATGTTTTATCTTGACACCTTAGGCATCTAAACTGCGTGTTATGCTTTATTGCGAGTTTGATTTTTCAAAATAATTTCAGCTTAAGATACAGTATCGAAGTGAACTTCAATGCAAAGTAGATTCCAACTAATGGTGGCATTCTTACAAATTTTCAGCGTAATGGATATAGTACACATGAAGTTAAATCAATTCATGTGATATACCTCATTTTTTGTGTCACTCTATTACAAGTGCTGAAAATATCATCTGGAGACCAATAAAACACCATACAAGGTGAGTCACAAAAAGGTGTCGAGATTTCCAAATACCTATTACTCAGTAAGTATTCATGCTGGAAACCTTAGGTTGATCTAATTTTAAACATGAATTTATTATCTTTTGAAATTTAAAAATGGATTTTCACGGGAATAATTTAGGTACACAAAAAGAAACTGTGATTTTTTGCCCATTGTGCGAGAAAACACCTATTGTTTAATTTAAATCATAAAATATTTTTAAATTTAATTTGTACCTCTGTGTTCAAACTCTGTCGAGCAGAGTGAGGTGGATGCGAGACGGAGCTCCATGCCACAGAGCAGTTGGAGTGGCCCCGTGCAGTTCTGATTTGACTCTGTGCAACTCTTTTTTTTGTTTAAAAAATAAAGTCTACGAAAGATACTCAATTGACTTGCATGATTTACGTGACCGTATAACCCTGAATGTAAACGTACCTAAAAATAACCAAGAAATAATTCAAAATCAAAGCAATAAATCAGAACTGGTGTCAAAAATGTCTTGAAAAGAATGGTGGCCACAGATTGGATTAGAATCATAACTGTGGACTGAATTTTGTTTTAAATATTTAAAATGGAGAATTCCTGTAAAAATTTGAAATATTTATTTTTCTGTATTCATGATTGTTCAGTGATATTTTAGCGGATAAACTCAGTGGTGACGCTTGTAGCTTCCACCTGCACAGTGAGCAAAAATTCACAATTACTCTTTGTGTACCTATGACTAAAACACTCCTGTGCACAAACACATCTTTTACCTGGTAATAGTAGACAAATCAATATTTACTGTGAGTCCAAGTCTATATCTCTACGATAAATACTGACTATTATGTACTTGAATATCTCGATACTTTTTGTGACTCACCCATTATATTCCTTGTAACAACATATCACATATTTGAAGAGTCTTAAAAGAGAATAAAATAAGCAAAATTCACGATAGAAAAGTGTATTAACAAAGTTGTGACTACATTATTTGTCAACGTAATTTCCATGCTTGGCTATCACGTCAAATAGTCTTTTTCCACGGACTCTGTTTATCGATTAATTTGAGCAGCTGTTATGAACCGAGCAACACTTCTGATCTTCTCCCACAGGGTCTCCTTTGATGTATACTGGGCACCTCATAAACCTTCCGTTTCAAGATGAACCCGAGTTGTTTGATGCGGTTTAGGTCGGGTGAAATATGAGGCCAAGTCATTAGATGTTCTCCTTTGATGGTCAAAGTATTCAGGAATGAAATAGTAGCCTTGGTTGAATGCGATGTAGCATTATCGTGCATATTTATCAACTGACGTATGTGTGCACGTGGCGGGTCATTTACCCATGATGACTAATGTTCATCTAGCAATAGGGTGTAGGTTTTGCTGGTGATCTTGACACCTGGCACTCAAAATGATCATATCAGTTCGTTACCAATTGTCCTTACCCAAATTATCACCACCACCGCCCCCGCCTTGTTGACGCCAAAAGCGACTGAAACAAGAGGCTCTATGAAGTATCCACGCTTTGGCCTATCCAACGTAGCTCAAGCCTCATCCGTAAAAGGGACATGGCGAAAGTTTGTTTGCATGTAGTGTTTTTAGCAAAGTCAACGCATTTCTCATTTATTGTGAGGTATGTTTAGGATGGGCTTGGCGATGGGATTCGTAATATTTGCCACATCTTTGAGAACTCTGTATCGAGTGTTTCTGGATACAAGCCCAAAGAACCTTTATTAATTCCAACACGTTTTTCCGTTGGGTTTTCAATGCCTTACAACTACTGGCGTGGTGAGGGATGTGAGGAATGTGGGGTTTAAACTTCCTTTTCCAAGGGAAGTACTCCCTGCTTACGTGAAAATGCCTTCGACTGAGCCGAGATTCGAACCAGGGTCCTCTCGGTTACGAGGCCAGCACGCTAGCAGTACGCCATGGAGCCCAAGTACAGCATCTTAAAATATTGCAGCTCTGGTCGCTCCAGGATAGCTCTTTACCTGTCTTCGTAATTTCCGCTTGTCCCTCAACACAGGTTTCTTCTCTTCCCTTGTTCTTTCCTATCCTTGGTGATGACGTTCTTTACGTACGATTTCAATGTTCTTGGGTTCCTTCCCATTTCTCTGGGTATATCCACTACCGGAATACCATTTGCGAAGCTTTGGATAATTCGCGCTTTCTCTTTTGCTCTCAAACGTCGTTTCCTTGCATGTCTTCACACCTGAGATAAAATATCACATTAAAAAACGAGGCATAACACTTTAATCGATATAACTTTGTGTATACTTCATCAATCGTTTTGAAAATCTATGGTAATATCACCCTTTTAAGGAACCTTCTTTGCATCGAAGGTCACTTCGATACTGTTTCTTATACTGAAAATATTTAGAAAAATCCCACTTGCAATAAAGCGTGACCCCCAGTTCAGTATTATGTACGAGTAAAGAATTTACAAACACAATCAGATCATCACTTCTGCTCTGAAGTTCCTTACTATTCAAAATTCAATTGTATTTCAAGTTTATTTGTTGAGCTACTTCTTTGTTTGGCGTCATCTGCATGTGTTGACTTCAAAGGTTTGGGATATAGCTCAGTTGTAGATAGGCCTTTGGGACTTGCACATTTTTCGTACTCACTCTGCTTCTTTCCGTTTTCATACTTTCTTACCTATCTTTTCTTTGTCATTTCTTCCTCTTCTTTTTTAAATCACTGTTTCTACGCGCAGGGTATCCTGTGTTTTGTTGGAAGACTTGTGCATAGATTCCTCGTTCTTTTAGTACATACTAAATGGTCCCTTCTTTTTCGGCGCGAGATAGTCCTAGTCACTGAAGCCCTGCTATCTATACTTAAGTGGAGTTGATGTCTCGGAGAGTAGAGTCGATACAGAAACTACTGGTTTTAATTGTATTGATTCTCTAACATTCAACTTCTTCTTCTGAAGAAATTTTAAAGTGAAATTCATTACTAATAAATGCACGTTTACATATCTCTAAAACTACGAAGTTCATTTTTAAAGAATTGTGGAACAGTTATGTTTTGAATTTGGGAGAATTAATTTTTAACCACATGAAATTCAAAGATGTTACAAACTGAGCTTTTCGTTTGAGCCGAATTCGAAAAATTTGCTCAGTTTTCTTAATCCTCCGGTTCTCAAGACTGTAAACTTTAAAAGCGTGTTTTGAATTATGTTCTGTGCCAGATTAAACAAATTTCATCACTGAATATAACTGAAAAATTGAAATTAGTGGAAGTTGGTAATTTACCCCGATTCTTTTACCTAGCATTGTGGTCTCCAATTGCTTACTAAGGAAAATGTGCTATTGGTTCATCTTGTTTTTAAATCTTTCTGTGTCTATTTTTCTAAATATTTGCCGACTGTATTTTCGTGTTACATTTTTTGTATGCTTGTAGGAGAACGAAAAATTATCGGCTATTTTGTTTTCCTATTTATTTTCGAGGGAACTAGAGTTAAAATAGTTATCATTTTTCTTTAATGTGTCTTTGCTTTTAGATGCTGTTAGTTCTGCGGTCCCAAGGCTTTCGTAATCCCTCTAAAAAGAAGGCTCTCGATTTTTCGCTCAACATTTATTCATCGCGTCCTGAATTGCAGCTGCACTGAAGCGACAACTTAGGAAAGCATATTGGAGCGGTTAGGTTGGGTGATAGACTTTTTAGAACTGGGCTTTAGATAGGGTGCTCTCATACTTCGAACCTAATTGATTAGATAATTATTGGTTTAAAGATCTGACCGGTCATATGTGGACGTGCATTCGTACGGAACACATTTTGTTCAACATTAGATTTTGGCATGCGATGCGAGTTACAGGTTGAACAAAGGCGGTTCATTTCACCAACCGACACGCTTTTCGACCAAATAAATCAGATCGTTCTTATTTTTGGTACTCGGATTTACCGCAGTAGTTTTGTTTACACTAGCATTAGCCAGAACACTAGCGCAATAAAGTTCAAATTATCTACCATAGAATCAACTGCATGCGCACATGGGCTGACAGCGGTGCTTAAAATTTGAAGATATGTTTTATATTTTTCCCGCCTCGTGTTTTCTAATTGGGTTTATTTTCCTCGTTTTCATGCCTAGTTTTACTTTGAGGATAAGGTTGTATTATCATATATCATAGTCATTGCGTTTCTTTCTTCAAGTTTTAGAGTGGATCTCTGCGTGGCGTTACTCATTAGTCTAATTGCAGGGAGATTTGTTCTGTTATCACATTGAATGAAGCTCCGAGGAACCTCTCAGTTGGCTAACAAATTCCAAGCTCAACAACGACCATACGGTAAGAAAATTACTCGCGAGATGTTTCGGAGAAGGAAAAATGCCGTATTTCAGGAAAAATGTTTCTTCATGAAGAATTGTTGTAGCTGATTAATTGGTAGCCATCAGTTACGTCTTTTACTATTGTGCTGTAGCTCATGCTGTTCGGGCTCATTTTTGTATATCGTGTAATTATATGTAGCTGGTATCATTGGTTAGTACGAACTTCTGAATAGGTCTCTATGTGTTGTTAGTAAGTGTAAAATTGTCTAGATGTACATATGAATACCAACTCAGTTCAACATACAGGGTATCCATAAAGTCTCTTTACCATTTTAAAAAATTATTACGAATGAAATTGATAGGATATTTTATTCAGATTTATTCTATTGTATTCAGCGTTTTTTAATTTTTTTACCTCATTTAATAGACTTCTACATAGGCACCATTATAGTTACACGAAACACATCAAGACGGTACTCGATTTCTTGCCATGTTCGCTGTAGCTTAGCCTCATCAGTTGTGGCAATGGCATCAGTAATTCTTTGCTTTAGGTCAGTAATGTCCCGTATCTTTGTTCGATATATGACATTACGATACAGTTCTGTAGTTCCGCTGAGTCTGCCTATCCGATATTGTTTCAACTAACCATGAGGCACATTGCGCCGTCTCTTGAGGGGTAGCCCTTTTTTAGGGGTTCATTCAACAGCACCTCTTCTACAAAAGGATCCCTGAAACACACAGCTGCAAAATGTGATTAAAAACTTAAGTAAACACAAAATAAAATAGAACAAATCTGAATTAAATATCTTATCAATTGTATTTGTAATAAATTCTTGAAATGGTAAAGAGACTTTATGGACGCCCTGTATATTGTCGTGAGTGACTTAGAAGTTCATTCACGAGCGTTGCGACTACGCACAATAGAGTCCAGCCCCACCAACGCTGAATCACTGCTGTGATGTTCACTTTTACGTGGCGTGAAGTCTTGATTGAGTGTCCTACTGTTGGTCCTGCTGAGCTCGTGGTGCTTAGTTTGTGTATTGAACCTTCCACCTTCAACGCCAGATACTTGATGAATTTACCCGTGTAATTCTGCATACGTTACTAAAAAAGGCAATAAAAGTCAAAATAGGAGATGGTAGCATGTACTTTAGATTTTGCTTTTGCATAATGAGTAACAGGAATACGACTTTTCGGTGCGTTTTTCAGTATAGTAATAAGAAACTACATTGGAAGAGACGTGTCTTAAAATTTATGAGGAATTGAAAGATCTTGTGGAGATGGATAGAACGCATATTTGAGTATAGCAGAATAAAAGGATACGACGAAGGGAGAGTTGGCAGCGGCAAAGTTGTGTGAAGCAAGTCTAAGAACGCTTACCTATTTGGATTCACAGGGCGAAAAAGTGAGTAGCATTTTTCTAAAAGCATGATGATCGAGGTGTGGCTCATATGTGAAAAAAAGATCGTAAGAATGATACGTACTTCTGAAGATATTGTGAGGGTCCCTGTGCGGGTCTACGGGCAGAGACTCTGATTGGCCTGTCACTTGGATGTGCAAGGTACAAACAAGCGAGAGCTTCCAGGCTTTCCTCTTAACTGATATAGCTCGGATCAGGTCACTAACCGTCGTGTGCCAAAGTGTTTGACCGGAAGCCATGTGACGTGTCGTGTAAGTTCGTCATTCGTGGTCGTATCGCACTTTAGATGAGTTTATCGAGTTTTGTTATTCGTGTTTTTAATATAGGAACATAATCGAATTTTTGGCATGATAAAACACCTTACCATGTTCATCCGACAATTTGTTTGAACAAATCACTTGTATTAAGCTGATGTCTGAACACTTGCTAACCGTTGATTCCGTTGCTGAATTAAAATGACTGGTTTGGTGATGGAGGAGGTGCGTTAACGAGGCATCAACATTCTCCTATCTTAAGCCTTAGCGCTCTTAACACATTGACTGCGATACGACCCACCGGTGGGTCGTTTTGCCCCTAGGAAGGTAGCATCATTGCAACCAACGTTTTAAGGCAGTTTGTTGGATTTTTGAAGTCCACTTGAGGAAGTATCTCATCAGTACACAAAATACTCGTCGACGTAGCTCGGGGAATTAGCCCTCCACAGTTGTGTTTTTAGCTATTTCAACGGAATCTTAGCTTGTCGCTGGAGTCAGTTATGAGCTTTATTTTGTAGTTACGTTGACTTCATTTTTCCGTTTGTTTGGCTTTCAAGTGAGAGGCTACAGTCACCATACAAATGAACTCTTTGGCAAGAGTGTCATTCTTTGTGCATATTTTTATTTTATATCAAGTTTTCATGTCATCGAGATACTTGCACTTTTCAATAACCTGTTCACCAATGCCATGTCAAGCGATAAAATTTAGCACCTTTGTGGTGTTACTTGAACTGAAATTTTACTTCCACTGTAACGGCCATTGTTTGAGCAAAAACCTTTATTAATAATGAATAAAGTAATAATCTATGTACGAAAGAAAACTGATGTTCACAGTGACGTCGTAGGAAGCGTAAGGTTGTGGCTGATTTCCCTCGAGTTTGGTGTCTCATTATCGTAGCCAGTGCATGAAGCGAACCCCACGCTGTCTTCACCTCTTTTCGTTTGGTTTTTGCCCACAAAATTACTCGTGTAGTTTATATGCTCATTTCAAGTTATGTTGAGGTCAATTTTAAACAGCCAATTACAATTTTTTACTCTCGTTTCCGTTTCTATTACGGAATGTTCTCAAGTGACGCAAGGTTCTGGTTTTAATTACTCTTAGGCTCATTTTTTAGAAGAATTGATTATTAGTATTCTGTATACACATTTATGAGTCCAATGAATGATACGGTGCTTGTTAAAGAGAGTCCTAGTGCAAAAAAAAAGCGTGAAGAGGTCGCATCATGGAAATTAACATCTTTGTCAAGGTGAATGAGTAGGAGCTTAATTTTGATTTTCAGATGTGAAGGACTCAAAACTCATTAGTGAATACTATGGCTAAGTGAAAGCAAATACATTTAAGCTTTTATCATATTATAGAAATTTTAGTTGTATTTTGTATATAAAATATATGCGTGACATTTACGGGGCTTGGGTTGCTTCAGATACAGTCGCCAGGGGCCACTGCGCTGCGGTTGTGTCAATGATCGCAGTTAGATCTTGAGCTCGCGTTCTCTCGTTTTTTAATGTAGGGCGTCTCATATTACTCAGATTTGTTATCATCGTCCTATTGAGTCAACTGCGGCTGCGTGTTGCTCTACGGCAAGATTATTTTGTGAGGGGTCACAACTCGTTATTGTTCTTCTTTCGTTTTCAAACACGCGGGAATGCCGAGTGAGTACTTCCGGTGTAGCATTTTCGATCACTTGGTTTGCTTGGTTGATTATTATTTCTTCATAAAAGTTGCAAAGCATCTTCCTTTTTATTTGATTTTGGGTACGTCTTTTTAACTATTGATAATATGTTAATTTTGTTCGTCATAGAAACTATTTCGTAGTAATTTCTGTAAGAAGTTGTCCGAAGTACTTACGTAGATTATTGAAGGCTCTTAGCACATCTTCAGCTCATGAATGAGTAATTTTCGTTAGCCTGAGAACACTAATATATTATTTCTCCGAAAGTTTCGTAGCAAAATTTGAGGTTATGTAAATGAATATGAGGGGGCGATACTCTAAGTGGTACAAGTAGTTATGCGCATTGGCGTGTGCGGATCTAGATTTTTGTTGATACACGCTGCCATATTGTGCATGGTTGGTGGTCTTCTTTGTCCAGGATAACTGAACCCTCCAGATGACTATAGTAGCGGCAACAGCTTGTTCTATTGTACACTCCTCGGCTGCACGTTCTTCATGTATGTATGAATTGCTCGTTATGGATTCTTATTTAATTTCGTGACAAAATGTGAACATTTACTGATCATTGAGTATTCAATTTCTACAGAGTGTTGAGGACATTTTTGACAGTCTTTTGTACTTTTTGAGTTTGTAAGCCATCGGTTTATGGTCATTTGTATAGTTTTAGTCTGAAGCGGCGAGAGATCATTTTGCATGACGATTCAGGGGGCATAGGATAGGCCATAGGCAATACGGATAGGATTGTTTATCCCATGGTATGAGGACTGGAGCTCCCAAGGTAGCACTGTTAGGCTACCTCAGCTTTAGATAGGCCTTCGGGACTTCTATCTTTCGTGACACTTTCTTCTTTCAGTTTTCATTTCTTCTTTGCTATTTCTTATTTGTCTTTTCTTCCTTTTCCTTCTTAACTTGCCGTTTCTAGGCGTAGGGATCTTGTGTGGGAACACACCTTGTGCACAGTTTCCCCGTTCTCTTAAAGCTCAAGTAAATGGTCCTTACTCTATCGGTTCAAGACAGTCGGAGTTACTGAAGAGCTACTATCATCACCACTACATGACATGAAGGAGGGGAAACTGCCAGAAAGTATGTTAGAAAGCAAGGAAATACGTCATACTGAATCAGGCTGGCTTCAGCGCTGCGCAACGAGCTTTGTGACTGCTTCCGTACTACCAATTTATTCAGCAATTCGTTGAAAAATTATTGGAGGATTTTACAACAGCGATTCGAACAGTGGCTAAGTAAATGGGACCTGAAGGCTGCCTTGAAGCTGCTGGCACCGAACGAAAATTTCAGTTACGCCTCTGAAACGCTATACAAAACCAGCTATCACAAATCGGCACAAAAAAAGCCACATCACATTAGAATCTGTCTGAGAACATTTACGATTTCTCCAGCTCTCGTGAACTTCCATTTCCTCATTGTAATTTAATGAGTTACAGGCAAAACTTTCAATTGATACGATCTTGATTGGAACCTCGTCTAACTGGAATATCTCAGAGAAAGTTCATTAGATTACTAAATAAAATTTATAATACCGAACCGTGAACTTGCTTGGATGTAATTGGAACAAGCTCACCGATTGAATTCTGTTGACCCGTTCCAATCAAGAGCGTTACTTGTTTTACGTGTGGGATGCGCTTATGGTAAGCGTTGAGCGAGATGCCAAGTGTATCGCGTGCCACAAAGCCAAGCTGGTTGATTATATCATGGTAGAGGTAGAGGCTCACTAAGAATGTTTAGACTTCGTGCACCAGGTTCAGGGAAACTTGGGAGCTGTTCAATGCTGCTTTGAGTATAACTCGCCGTGCAAGAACAGGATTCAACAACTTTAAATTCTTGGACAGCCTTCGTATTTGGCTGGGATAAGTTTTTCTGTATGGAAAGCTATAACTCGAATTTATCCCAAACACCCAGTCATATATCTCTCAAATTTTGGGGTATTCAAAATCTTGAAAAGATTAAGCTATCAACTGACGATGACATGTTTATCTTAAATTTCAAAAAATTTGTTTCTCGGTAAACTTATTTGATCATGTATGGAGTATCGAAAAAGTTTAATAAACTATAAAAATTCTGACTGATGCAATTTTAAAAACCAAAACTTACGGTCTATCTAGTTACTTCATTATCTCTGAATCGACTGTGCACTCTTTCAATCGATATTGCACTTCTGGTTGGAAGTAAAATAAAGTTTGCCGAGTATCACAGCTTCCTAGCCATCAGTCACCACGGAAGATATACGTTGAAAAAAGACTACCACACGGAGAGCCACGGGCTAAGGAAGACATTTGTCGTTATACAGATGAGGAATAACTATTGGCTTGAAACTCTTCTTCCCCGCGGCGACACTGGAGAGTAAAAGGTTGAGTAATTCTCATAAAGAAGAAATGAACGAACTTGAATTGTTCAGCCCTACACGAGGAGAGCTACTGATGATTGCAGCACAGACAGCTTGAAAATAGTTTTATTTAGTTAATGAACTAAAATCACAACGCTGATCTTATCTGTACATACAAAGCTGGAAGATGCCAAAGTACTGGTACGTTCATAAGACAACCTTAACAGGAACGAGTAAACATTTCTAAAAATAGGAATAAGGCATAATGGTCTTAACAAGCGTTACTTAAAGTATAGATCATTCGTATAGGTCCACTTACGAGACAGAGTTGACAATAGACTTAGGTTCGTCTACGGTATGCTATTATGACCGGTGTCTCCAGGGGGCACCGTGGGGTTACCTCAGCCCCCTGGAGATAGCCCTACCGGCACTTCTTTCGTGCTCACTTTCCTTCTTTCAATTTTCTTACCTCTGCTATCTCTTCTATGACATTTATCCTCTTCACTCTTAACATGTTTCTATTTCCAAGAAACACAGCTCGTGCATAGATTACTCGTTGCTTAAGTCCGTACTAAACGGTCCCGTCTTTTCGCTCTCTTGGGATATTTCATGTGAATAGGGAGCTTTAAGCTAACGTATGAATATGTGTATAAGCAAACTGGTACATCCTATTGCTTCAAAAGACAATGTTAACAAAGTACAAAAATTATAATCCGATAGTAAGTAAAAACTTGGTACAGTTTCTTTCAAAGCATTCGAATCGGAGTATCCGTCACTTCAATTAATAAAAATCGAAGGCGAACTGAACATCTCAAACGAGAAATTTGTGAACAAAATTTCTTCGGCGTAAAATTTTCGTAATACCATTCTTTATGTGAGTGGAAAAACAGGAGCACTAACATTTTTCTGTAAAATTTCAAAATGGACTTTCGTCTGATACTAAGCACAAAGTTAATAAACGTCCAGATGCACCCAGAATTTACAATGACGCTATGCCCTCGCTAACAGGAAAGCAGCCATTAACTCCACATTATGAAATTATTTAATCTAATACTAAAATCCATTGCTAACAGCGTGCTTGGAATATCATTCACTATATGGGATAAAGGGACTGTCACTCGAGGTAGTGCGACGGAGAACGAGAAGTTTCAGAAGAACTAAGTGCACGGACTCCAGCCAGGGTAAGTACGGCCAAGAATGTTGGGGTCGATTGCGAGTTCCAGCAAAACATCGACTTGTTCGGGTACACTCAAACCCTCTTTTTTCAATGACTCTCTTTTTTGTTGCTGGCCCTTCACAACTGATGAGAGGAAGGACTTCGTGGTACTGTCAAGGAGGCGATTTTTGTGTACAACCCAGTCAATTATCATGCAAGGGTTGACTCCTGAGAGCTTCTCTGAAATGAACTCCATTCTCTTGGCGGAGTAAAGTTCGATACCCTTATCGTCCACGATGCCTTCTTGCCGCTGGACAAAACCAAGCCAATCCTGAGTTGGTTCTTTGACGAAAGCTTCGACAGCAGCTAGGATGACTCGTTTGGACGACGCAAGAGCTTGTAGGCAGGAAATCATGGACTCGCGGATAATACCTTTTGTAGAGAGAGGCTGAGCAACGTTCACTATTTGGGGGCTCATACGGAATGGCATCAATTCAGGATGAGGCAAGAACTGAGTGGCCGTCTCGAAGTGATGACCGAAGTCAATACCTACCATCTTAGCAGTTTTAAATTCAACTAGAAAATTGGACAAATGTCTGTCACCAATTCCAAGCAACCATTGGGCGATCGAAAGCACTGCATGACTGGAGCAAAACTTCGTGCGCAGTAAGAAGAAGTTGTCGTACGAGCTAGACAAGTTCATCAAAGATCGGCGAAGTAGATCCCATGGCAAAGAATTGACGCATTCTAAGTAAGCGTTTACGCATTCAGTTTTCTTTGCTGTTAGTAATTGAGAGGGTGACTTGGTCGAAGAAAACTTCGCGACAGATTTTATGTAAGTTCTCTTTTCTTGATCGGTTAGTGAAGACTCCATGAAATCCTTAAGAGTCGTGGTGCCGTCAACCCACTGCAACATCCCCAGCTCGGGGGTGAAGGGCACAATGCTGAACGTCGACACGTTCGGCTCGACGCTCAAGCGTTTAGTGACGGACGAGTTGGCAAAAATATTGTTCATTACAGCAAACATTTGCTCAATGCGTTGATCTGTGCGCAAATCTTCACCTGATTTAATCAAAAATTTGTACGTTTTTTCGTCATCTGCGTGTATTTTGATCACTGCAGGACTTCGAAGAGATTTCAAAACGAGAAGATCGTTATCGAAATTCAAGATGCTCGGATGGTAGTCAACGCAAGGCTTACAAAAGCCAGTGTAAAGGCCAGGCACTTCAATTTTCTCTGAGTAATGAGAGCCCTGGAAGCTTGAAAGCCACGGTGAAACACCTTTCACGTCAGTTAGACTGTTGGACCAACAAGAAAGTAAATTTGCAATGCAAGATTCTACGTCTTTCAACTTCGATACTTTGATTTTGTCAGAGTTCTCACCAAAATACTTCTTGAAGATACCTTTGAGCTTCTCGAATATCAAATTGTACTGACCTCCAAGCTGGCTACCTGAAGACTGAAGAGAAGGGTTTTTCAAGCTGGCAATCTTTCCAGAAAGAGAAGAATTTGCTTTGAACAGCTGTTCATGAACGGATTGCAATTTCATTACTTTTGAGTGACTCGATGTCATATTTTTTGCTCTCGTTAATTCCACTTTTAGGTCTCCAAACGGCTCTCTAACGAGAGTGATAGCATTTAGAAATGCTTGCAGCAATCCACATTTTGCGTCCATGATTTCATCAACTTTGCAACACATGGTCCGGACAGCTGCGCCCACCTCGCCGTCAAATTTATAGCATGTCTTGCTAACGGAGAAGGGGTAGAAGACAGCCTGCGGGTACTCTTCAGCTAACTGCACGACGATCGGCCTTAGAACCTGCCCTGGAATTTTCTCCAGGTAGATTAGAATGTGAGGCAACCAAAGAAGGAACATCCACAGAGGGACACAGGCCACGTCGCGTTGGAATACTTCAAGAAGAAACGGGTGAGCTTCCATGAGGTGAATGAGACGCGGGAAATTGAAGTGAGCAGCCCGAGAACCTGAACTCATGGCTTTCAAGGTCGAACTGACGAAAGTTTCAAGATACTCTGACATATCGATCGAGGTCGACCAACTGGCGATGCAGTCTTCACAATACACTGCCAAAGTTTCGTAAGTTTTACAGGGATCAGGTTTGACTGCATTGGTCGATTCCTTATCAGAAACTTCCTTGCTACGCAAATCACACGCCTGAGTGAGAGCGCCAAAAGCACATTGCAACAAATTTTGGTACCATGACCGCGGATCTTCTTTGACTACCGGAAATTTCAGGGCCACCAAGTCGAGATGACTCTTTGCAGAACCCAAGTCTCCATTCAGCGAATGAATAGCGTGGCATAATTCCACACAAAGTTTGCTTTCGGCGCACAAGTACTCCATTTCAATTCTAGGGCTGGGCGAGCTTGGCTGAATCTTGTTCACATTCCCTAGTTGTTTACACCAGGCTTCCACGAGGAACTTGATGCGTTCAGAGCCACCTTTTTCTCGGCCGCGACAAATGCTGTTCTGAGTGCGTAAGAAATGATACTCAATTGTCAAGTTCTCACTCAGACGACCTAGTCGCACGAGAGCGTCCAACTTACGGAGATGCTGCGTTGCCAGGTGTGTATTGTTAGTTTCAAGAGCGATTTCTGTGACTGCTATGTGGGAATTTGCTTTAGTCTCGTGAATCGCTTCTGACACAGAATCTCCGCTCTGTTTTCTCAGGAAGTGAAGGTAAATGTCACGATAAAATACCAGAAACTGCGCAAACACAACATTATCAGACCTACTTGGTAAGTTTTTCATCCACTTACCACACAACCGCGTTACCAACGCATTTTTTTCGTTCAGGGAATTCTCCTGAACACTTAAAAATTGATCCAATTCCAAAAGCAGCTGGAGTTGCCGCAAGGATGATATCAGAGGCTTGGAAAACGCGAGCGACTGGTGGCCGAGCTTACCGAGCAGGGCGTCTGTTGCCGCACTCAAGAAGGCGCGAGCCAGCTGTGGCTTCTCTTGGTTCACGGAAAGGACACCAAGTTGAAGTCCAACGTTATCCTCTAGCAATAATTTACGAGAGTCGTTCTTCATTGCGTTGCTCACAAATTCCACAAATCCGCCATCTGAATGAGACCCTTCGAGTAATTTCATGAGGCGAGCATTAACAAAGACACTAAGTGTAGTAGCGGGTCTTGGCAACTGCCATAGCTGCTCTGTGTCGACTTTGCCCGTGCTAGAATCGGTCAGTAAGCGTTGGTCAACAAACGAGTCTAAAAAGCCCCACATGCCGAGCTCACTAGCTGTAGAGCACACGCGTTCTTCCCAAACTCTCTGTTCTTCCGGTGTGTGCTGCATATCTGGAGACGCCAGAGCTGCCAGGTAGAGTTCATAAGCACGGAGAGGCTGGTCCAGAGACTCGCAGAGTAAAGCTTCCGCAGTAGAGGTGTGAAGAGATGAGCCACTTTGAAGCACACCTCTCACGGCATCCCACATGCTCAAGCTGCTGTAAAGCTCGGCAAGGTGCAACTGAACTTTGAAAATGTCAGTTTCAGACGAAGCTACAGTTTCGCTCACAATACTGCGTTTCTGTTTTTTCTTTGGTGGCGATAGTCTGAGTTGTTTTTGTAGAGACAGGATCTGTTGTTCGAGAAGCAAAACACCTAAAGGTTCCTGTCCGCTACTGAGACAAACGTCCGTGACTGTGTCAGGAGGGAATGTCATCTTGGCACTGAGTAGGAGGTGCAGTACTGAGGCCACGAGTTTTGGCGAGTGTTGCACGCTCTCACTCAGCAATGAGCACAACGCTACCCTTACTTGCTCCCGCCATTGCTCGAACTCAACGTCCGACAGCCGCTCTTCACAATGCTGCATCAGGCCTTTGGTGAGAATGACAAACATATGTCCGGCTACGATACTGTCGCGCTCTGTTAAAGCCTGCAAAGGATCTATCACAGCTTGCTGTTTTATTTGTATGTCAGGCAATTCGCCTACTCGATACTCTCGGAATATGGTCACTTGAGCCTCGCGGCGCAGCTTCTTCTCTTTTTGGAGCCTCATTTGTAGAGCACGACGTTTTTCCTCCGCCTGAGCGAAGTACCTAGCCTGCTTTTCCCGGTCCTGCTGTCGCTTAAATCTACGTCGTACGAGGGAAGCAGCAACAACCGATGCACCTCCATCTGTGTTATCTTTGTCATCAAATGTCTTCGGCTTCAACCTTGTTTTGCCAAGCCCGGTTTTAGTGTAACTCTGCTCACCAGAAACAAGAGAGAAAACAAGCCCAGCGGATCCTTGAGACACTGTATTCGTTTTGTCTTGAAGTTCAACCAAGGAAACGTCTTCTCGAATGGTGGCATCAGGTCCAAAATTGAATGTGCTACTTATTGACTCAGCTGGTGCAGCTTGGGTTTGCGTAAACTGCTTGCGCTGGGTAGCAGCAACGACCCCCAAAGCATGACCAATTTCTTCTCCTCCTTGCGTAAGAGCTACCAACTGAGACACTGACGGTGCACCGGTAGCTTCAGCGCTGCCCTGCGTACTACTGAACAAGTTTACCATGGATGCGTGGCGAGCTTGCCACGCTGGACAAACTCGCATCTCCCAAAATTTGCACTCCGTCAAAGGATGCTCGAACAAAGGTCTCGAATATGATGGCGATGAGTGAGTGAGTTGCAGCAGCACGTGACAAGCAGTGTGCAAAAACGTGGGTTCGCTTCCAACGCTGTACAGATCTCGCAGAATGTACAGGAGCAAATCCTGAGGACTGAGCGAGAGAGCAGACTGAGTCCAGTAATCGAGGATTAGCTGTCGAAGTTGCGTATCTTCGTCGGCCACCGCTCGTAAGAGAGCGTCATGCGCTAAGCTCCACACCTCCTTCTGCGGGGCCGAGCTTCCGTCACGGTAACGATCGTGAAGGAATGTAAGGCTGGAGTAGAGCACCTCGCGGCACGATGACACAGGATGTTTTAAAAATCCTAGAAGAGACGGTAAGAAGTGCATGGTTTCCTCGGCTGACAAGGTGGCGAAGGAACTATTCAACAAACGCAGGAGCACGAGTTGCGAGGCAGGCTCCCTGATGAGGAGAGCATCGGTGATGCGCTGCAGGGTGAGGTGCTGGAAGCAGTTCGGCAGGGCTGAGAGAGGCACGATCAAGCATTCTAACGCCCGCATCTTCTGCAAGCCGTACAATTTTGGTAGCAGCACCAGCAGCTTCGACATGAACCTGCCACACGGAATTAATACGTTACTACGTTTTATAAAGTACCTACATTGTTGAAGTTATTAAATATACGGTGCATACATTCAAAATATTGAATAACTATTACATATTTCATGGAACTCAAGTGTGAACCTGAAATAGTTCTTTTTTATAATTTTCTGAACTATTCATATAATTTTAAAACAAATTCATTCTTCCACATAAAATAAGTTTTCCTCAATTGCCCACGCACAACCATCGTCTGAAATGATCAGCAAAAATTACATAAGCTCATATCTACTTAACTATAATTGTGCCCTAGTTTAAAATTTTAACCAAGTGCTCTAAAATATGGCATTAGGTACATTTTTACTATCTTTTTTTTCTGAAGTTCTCATGATTCACCGTAAAGAGATGTATAAATCTATCAGTATTTATCTTGAACTTTCGTACAATTGCCTGTCATAATGCTTAGAAATTAACATACAGGAGACGGAAAAATCAACATTCCTGCATTCAAAAATTATGCAATGCATCCGTCTTGCTTGAATGTGTACAGAGTCAGTTGAAGGCAAGCGGCTCCGAGAGGGATAGCCTGCGTGTCACCTGCTCAATCTACAAATATAAGCCCTAGCATCTAATCATTACACAATGTGGGCAATCATGACCGTTACCATTCTCAGCAATGTGCGCCAATAGTGATAAAAATGCATGTTTGGGTCAGTTAGCCGTGTACCAAGAACGGCAATGACATACGACGTAGTTCAAATGCTAATGTTAATAAAGCAACTGACAGAAGACTAATTAAATGAACTAACCGGCTCGTTATAGCTGGAAAATGCTTGTATATGTGGAAGAGAACGGCGATTCCTTGCGCCTGCTGCTTGCTGATCAGCTCCATGATGCACGGCGCTACTTCATCGGCCAGTTCAGCACAAGCGCCAAGCAAAGGAGTCGCACTAGCAACATCTACAGAACCTCCTTTTGCAGCAGCCCTGGCCAACATGAGCCCGATGACTTCGGCAGCTGCGTTGTACACTGCAGCTCGGGGGGTTCTCACGCTTCTGAGGAGCGCCTTTTGCAGCCTTCGAACTTGCTGCGAGTTGCTCTCATCACACGGAGCCACATTGCTCACAAGAAGGCACGCAGCAGCATGCAGACCAGCCTCTACTTCCCTGTTCTCGCCGGCTTGGGTCTCGAGCAGCTCAGCAATGGGACTTCCATCAAACACCTGTAACGTAATCAATTCATTAACAAAACCCAACAGGTTCAAAAGACAAAAAAATGAACATTTTCCTCCAACAGATATAGAATTTTAGGACAAAAAACAGCATTACACTTTAAAATGAAACAACCAACTGAAGTAACTTCTTAAGTAACACTACTTAGTTCTTCATGAAAAGAAAGTACATGCCTTCACAGGACATGCCACAAAATTTCAGTCATCATAACCCATATTTCCAAAATAAAGACCACATACAACTCCGAGA
This sequence comes from Orchestia grillus, assembly GCA_014899125.1. Taxonomy (NCBI): domain Eukaryota; kingdom Metazoa; phylum Arthropoda; class Malacostraca; order Amphipoda; family Talitridae; genus Orchestia; species Orchestia grillus. The sequence goes on along the minus strand of VOMN01022693.1, from coordinate 9,402 downwards.
TATATTAAACTCACCCACACACATTCCGTGAAATATCAGATACGAGTGTGTCTGTATTCAGTACCCTGGTTTTAATTCGGTGAACACAGTTGCCTTCTTACTGATTGCAGAATAGGACAAAAATTTCCACTGTGAGTTTAAAATTGAAGGATTTTACGGTCACAAATTTGGTTATCCTATTCATTTTTCCCCTAATCCAAACTAGCTTATTCGAGTAATGAACACAAATTTTATGAAAACTTGAAACTTTGTATTCATGTACGTTAGTACTTTCATTACGTTAGGTTAGGTTAGATGATCGCGTGTACCATATACAGCGCACGTCGCAGTCAAAGTGTTAACTAAACTGACACTTTAATTGATAGCGGACTCAGTCCAATGCCTCACTGAATTAGATCCTGAGCGCCAGCATTATGCTAGACGTAGACTTATGTTTGAAACTGCATCAGACGAGTAAATCAATGTATCAAAACCAGATACTTTTAGTATACATTATGTCTATCACTCGGCTTCTAGTGAAAATGAGATTTGTATAAAATGCTGCACTAGCATCTTGCCTTCCTTACAATCCTCTACCGTTTTAGTACACACACATTGCAAAGTAATCGAGGTGTTTCCTAGCTTCTGTACAGTCTTCACACCGAGATGCCAGAAACCCAACACGATCAGACAGAGCGACTCACCCCCCCCGCGGAGCGCCAGACGGCCACCAGACCCCGCAGGAGCTCGACGTTGTAGCGAAACACGTCGGCTCTGAGGTGCGGCAATGAGACCACAAGGCGTCTTAGCAGCTCTGAGACCATCGGCTGTTCACCAGGGTCGTTGGGAGCTCCAGCATCGCCCCAGCCAACGAGCATAACCACCTGACATCACAACACTTGTTCATTACAATTTTGTTTTTTAAGATCGCACTGATGAGTTCAAACACGAGCTATTGAATTACGTCTCTTACAAGTTTCAACAAGGTCATCTGAATCATTCGTTCTTCGAGTTGTGCTCGGATTAGTTAAGAAATAAGATATCGGATGAAGGTATCAAACAGTAATATTTACAGTTTCCATTGATTTGAACAGCGTGCAACTTTTCCTAGTATAAGCTAAAGAGGTTGAAGCATAATATTACATCAGTGCTATACAATAGTATAAATTTAACGCAACAACATTCCATAAATTATCACACTAAGGTCAAGTACAAATGCATGACATGTAACACGTAGAAGTGATTGAGGAATTAACCTTCAAATAACTCATTTTTTCAATGAATGGGGTACTGCGTATACAGTCGTTCGCATATTATACACTTTTGTGCGTATTTATCCTAGTTTTGACCGAAAAATAAAAATCTAAGACTAAATTATACTAGCTGAAGCATAAAGAATTCTTAACAGCAGTCCTTATGCAGACAAGACCGGTTCTTTTTTGCAGTCCAGCCTGTAGTGCGGCCAGACACCCACCAGGTCAGCAACGAAGTAATTGCAGCCTAGACCTGCGGTGCCGTCGTTGATGCAACACAAAACAGCGCGGCTCGCCTCTCGTGCATGGGCAGCAAAGACCTGCATGCAAATTGAATTTAAAATGAGTACATACTTTTAGATCGTACTCTCAACGCAAAAATACTTTTTCAGGAAATTTTTTCGATCTTTAAAATTTTCAGAAATTTTGTGGTACAATGTAGAATTTAATCGAGAAATTCGTTAGACAGAAAATAAAATTTCACACAAAACTCGGGCGCCTTCCGTTTAGTAAATGCCAAGCCTCATGTTCCTGTCCTCAGACAAAATTTTCAAGATCCTGGAACACATTATTGTACCTAGGTCGAATCATCTTTATCAGATGAGAGTTACTTAGTGAGTTTTTAATGATAAGAACAAGACGAACAATACCCTCTAAGACAAGCACCCTTTCACATAATTTTCCTATTTAATAAAAAAAACGATTTAACTTCGTAACACTAAAGATATCCCTTTTTTAGGTAATTTCATCAATAGGACTTAGAATGACAAAAAGATATTTTCATAAGAGTACTATTTTTCAACTCAACTCAAGAAAAGAACTGTAAGGATATTTGCTTGCTTTCTTGAGCAGAAAAAAAATCGAAACTTAGCACAGTAAATGGGACTTTATGGGACTTTTTACAACTACAGAAAAAAAGAAAGAAATTGAAGAGAAATACTTTGCTGTCTTTCTTTGTGAGGTTCTAAACTTAGTCATCCGAAATATCGAGAGTGAGGTAAGCTTACGCTCTACCTAGCACAACATATAAAACTTCGCAAACGTTATTAAACATTCTATGGTATGTATAATGAAACAACGCTCTCTCGTGTAATCGACATAATTTCCGTGAACTCCACCAGTAATTTCTAAGAATTTCCTCTCCGGATTTTCAGCGCCACTGCAATAACAGTCGAAATAAATTGATTTCGGCCTACGTGCCTCTGTACTGCGGTACAGGTCCCTTTACCTGGGGAGTGTTGGTCATCAGTCGCAGGAGGAAGAGGCGCACGTTGCGAGCTGTGGAGGAACTGCTCATCTCCCTCAGCAGCTCCGTCATCCAGGCAGGAGGCTGCGGTGATGGCTGGTCCTGCAGCGTCTGTAAGAAGCACAACACAGCATTCACTTATCAACTCGTATATTAGCAGCGTTGGGAAGATGGCCGGAGGCTGAACTGACAATAGGGTCTCTGAACAATGGCCCTATTGGCTTGGTTTAGAATCCAGAGTTTACAAGATCTTAGGTGCGATCACCATAGCAAAAACTTAAAACGAGCAATGAAGCTGTGATTTGTTTAATTTTCTTCTACTCATCTCACGCATATTTTTCTGCTTACTTCTCAACACATTACAGGAGTCTCAGGCACCACATCGTGACGAGGAAGTCAAGAATAAGATCAACAAAGAGTGCAGTGTTAAAAGTGGAAGGGTAAAAACTACCGATATTATTATTATTATTATATTCGTTAGTTTAAAGCTCCCTATCAAGTGTGATAAGGAGAAGGGACCATCTAAAGAGAGCGGAGAGGAGAAGAGACCATCTAGTTTGGACTGTAGAAAACGTCGAGTCTATGCACAGGCGTTTTCCCACACTAGGTTCCTTGCGCATAGAAGGAGCAAGTTAAGACGGAAGAGGAAGAAACGACAAAGAAGAGATAGAAAAGAGAGTATGAAAATTGATAAAAGCAAAGTGGGCACAAAAGATAGAAGTCCTGAAGGCCTATCTATAGTGAGGTAACCTAACAGTGTTCCCCTAGAGTCGCCAGTCCCAAGCCTAGAGCATAGGATGGACAAACTTGAGTAATCTAACTCTACGGCCTATCCTATGCTCGTTGGGGGAAAAGTACCAATAATACTGATTTGAACCGGAAGAACTATTGAAGGTCACTTTATAGATTCATAAATATTAACACTATAGCTACGTAACTCTACGCACAATACCAATGTGTCACTCTTTTCACACGAGATAAAACGTCGAAAAAATGCAATATTTTTCAATAGTTTAGAGGTGAAAAATATTCCTCGAAGTACGCGTACGACATGCTCACCTACAGGGATTTTATATCAAAAATTAGAGGCCAGCCCCCCCTTACCTGCATGTGACGCAGGGCAGCGGTCAGCTCGGGCATCACTTCATGTTTATTGAAGTCGCACGTCTCTAAGGTCACCGGAACCAGCGTTCCGTCAACGAGTTCTCTATAAATTAAAAATTTGTGAGAATCTTTGCAATGGACGTGAGCCCTTACTAGTAAAACGTAAAACCTGAACCAAAAATGTCTAGTTAAGGCGTAAAGCAGCCTCTTATGGCAAAATACACAACTCTGGTGTGAGTCGTAAACTTTTATCGAAAATTTATCTTTGAATGGAAAGGTAACTTCAGTCTAGTATTGTAAAATACGAAGAAATGAAAAACAAATAGGAAAACATAGGCCTTAGGGAGCCATGAGTTTATATTGGGAGTGAGAAATACCTGGTTTTGAAAAACGTCAGACTCCAAGACTACCTACTTCAAAGGGCAGGAACAGAAATAACATCTTTCTTGCGTCATGTATACTCTCACTACTGGCCATTTTAAGGTACTAATTACTGCGTGAAGTAGGCGAAAATTATAGCTCGGCTAATATACCATAGGCTCAAACTATGAAAGTCGAAATTTTGAAAAAATGTGTAACATAATCCACATTTCTAGTCGCAACAAGCTGACTGGGCAGCATGCAATTTAATAACTCGCAATGATTTTTAATTTATTTATTTATTACTGAATTTTTTTTTCATACGTGATACGAATAGTATACCATATTTATAATCAGAATGTACTGCAAGCATTTCTCCATTAAGTCCTGGACCTAACCTGACTTGTGATTGCTTCTTCTTCTTCTTCTCGCCGAAGGAGAGGACCAGCGCTGAAGAGAAGTCGTACTGGCTCAGGTCCTGACTGAGGCTGCTGTTAGAGAGATAACTCGACTCGAACATAAGGACAGTGGGCTGATGGTGGCCCTCAGACCCATCCTCACTAGCGCTAGATTGCGCTGCCTGCCGCACCGACACCAGGTGACTCTTCCTACCGCCCTCCATGTTCATCTCAACACCAAAGTCCCACCCATGGTCTGTGTCGATCATGGATGCCCACAACGCTTCTCCTTTTTCTTTGTTTTGAATGAAAAGGAAATTTGTGTAGAACTTGAGGTCGTTTTGAACATTAACGAGAAGTGAGATGAGGAGACAGTAGGCGGCAGAGGCGCACTCGCGACGCACCTCGTGGTGAGTTTTGTCATGGCGCAGCTCGCCCTTGGCAAGACGCACGGCGCACTTCATCACCTCCTTCGTGAGTGCCTTCCCACTAGCGTCATGGGGGCTGAACGCAGCGTTTACAGCTGACGCTGAACTGAAGCACTGGTCGCGGCTCAGCTTCGCATACATCAGCTGTGTACACGAATGGAAAAATTAATGCTCAACATAAGGGTACAAGTTTGAATATAATGCAAGAAAACTCAATAAAATTGAAGTACAATAGACAACGTCAGACGATTCTGGGCATTCAATGACACAGTCTAACAAATATGATGCTCAAGTACGCGTTAGTGTACATAATCGGTAGACAAACCTTTCATACTTTTAGTACTCTGACCGTAACTCACTGTACGAGGGGGTATCTAAAAGTAACCGGAATTGCGTCGTACAATTTTATTCAGTTATTGTTGCAGGTTTATAGTCTTACCTCCTTCAAAGTATTCTCCATTTGAAGCAATTCACCGGTCCAGACGTACTTCCCACTTCTCAAATTTTGGAATCGGCACATCACTATTCACAATAGTTCCAAAACTGTTTTGAGAAGTGGAAAACGAGTCTGGACCGGCGCATTGCTTTAAATGCAGAATACTTTGAAGATAATAAGACTATAAACATTCAACAACAACTGAATAAAATCCTACGAAACAAATTTCTGTCACTTTTGAGTCCCCCCTCGTACCCTATACGTATCATAAGAATGCCCAACTACCGTACACTGCTGACATAAACACAAATTTAATAATCCTCGCTCGCCATTATTCCATCGTCTGGAGCTCCCGCAGCAGAATGCTTAAGAAGCGTACTCTTAAGTGAGGCGAGAGAGGCTGGTTCTGGGCTTTCTCAACCGCCGTTGTATTGACATCAACCGTTTACTAGGAAAGCATTATGCTATTGGTGTGGCAACAACAGTGTTTACAGTTAATATAGGGAATGACATAGCTTTTAATGCGTATCTGCGAGTTTCTGTGAGCCATGACGTTACTTTATTCTAGCCGATAGTAAACTACGCATCTCTTGCTGCAAGAGTTCGAATCACCACACCTAAGCTACTACAGTATACCACACCTTTTCTTGCTCCAAAATATAACACTACACCTGAATTACTGCCCGTGGTTACTACAATATTTCAATACAGCAGAGAGCAACACGTTTTGAGAATTCTACAAGGCGGTAACATCATGCCTGAAAAACGACAAACTGTGACAGAACTACACCTCATAATTCCTTACCTGCATGACACGCAGTGCCACCAGCTTGCTCGTCAGTGCTACGTGCTGTAGGTCAGCCCGGGACGGCAGGGGCTCTGTCAGGTGCCGCATGATAGAGCCCAGGTAACGGACGTAAAAACGCTCGACACACACCACTTGGGCACAGCGGAGTAGGGGCAGCAGCACGAGTTTACTCAGAAGCAGCCTGTGCTGTTGCAGTCCTGTGGCTGACTGGCTTTCTATTGTGTCGTAAACTTGAGTGACAGCAGCGAGCTGAGCGTCTGTACTCATGCCAGACGACATTTTTTCAATGCTCTTTTCAAGTAGATGTTGGTATCTGTTGAACAAAATAGAAAATGATTTCCGGTAGTAGTTCGTTTGGTAATATATACTAAGGAATAATGAATACCCTGTTATGTCTTCAGCGGGTGCTGACCTTGTTCATTTTCCAGGCCCGCTAGCTGAATGCTAAATACTGTGCTTCAGCCAGACAACTTTATAAAAGTGGCGACAAAGAGTACAATGACGCATAATAAAAAGAACAGTGATTTTTGTACATAATTATAGCTAAGAGAAAGAATTCTGAAACAACAAACGATTAGAAAATACACGATTATTACATCTGACAAAACATTATGTCTTCAGAAATGATAAAATATAAGAAATTTTAATGAACCAATACATCAGAAAAAAGACCAGGTAATTTCACTCATATAGATTTCAAAACGTACATCAAGTGTCAAGCATGGGCTCACGCTTTCACATGAAATCTTAGTTGTCAATCGAAAAACTGCCACACAGAGCGTCCTTATGATGTACTAGGACCACAAGAGACGTGGTCCAGAGGCTCCCTGTCGCACCTGTGCTGTGGCTCGCGACAGAAGAGCTTCACGACGTGCGTCAGGAGTGGGAGGCTGGCGGACAGCTCGAGCGCTGTCAGCAGCAGAGTGAGGCAGCGGCGCAGGTCGCGGTCTCGCGCACTGTCCACGAGGTACTCGGTCGACTTCAGGGGCACGTGGTGCACCGAAAAAAACTCAAGTGCTTCCACCACCTGCAACGTTAAACTACAAAATTGAATAGTCACGGAGGGGCAAATGGTGCACTGAGAAATACTTTAGCGCTTACACTACCTGTAACACCAGACTGCTCAATTGCATTGTCAATGAGAAATATTCCAAACTAACTATAAATATTTTCTAAGCTAAAACGCTGATACGTAAAAAGTCTTGCTGAAACTTTTCCCTTTTTTTAATTTTAAAGAAGAGGATACGTACACTACAGCAAATATATTAACACAGAGAAATTCTGTTGTAATGAGAGAACGTACAAACTTACCAGTGTTACAAAAATGCAGTCTCATGAGATGAATCACGAAAAGAAATACCACTGTATAATAATAGCCCAGTGTTCCTTGCTTGCTTGGTCCGTCTGTCCGTCACGCTCTTAAGGATTTAGTTGGGAGAAAATTCCCGGGTCTCCATTGCTAACTAAGTAGCGAGACTGTCAGAGAAGACAATTAGTGATACTACAAATTTGACATATTGTCCCGCCCTTGAACTTGATTGAACAACGGCAACTGCAGAGTACTACCACCATACTCGTTCATGAGCCGTCTATGCAATAAATTTATAGCATATTGAAAGAAAAACACTCAATGGCTTATTAACTTTAGGTAACATGTCAACCCGACAAAAATAGTGCGACAGAAGTAAAGAAGCAAACCTTTCGTTGCACTTCTGCATTCATGGAGCAGAAGAAGGGCAGCAGCTGCAGACACGTCAGCTTAAGCTGCAGTTCCGTTTCAGCACTGGACACCACATGTACCCAGAAGTCGAGGAATGTGCAGCCTACAGTCGAAGCAGGACCGGTTGAAGAGTGAGCAGCGTTGCAATGCTTCGCAATGATCTCGTCTTGGTCCACCAGCATCAGCAGCGCCATGAGCGACACAAGGTCACCTTTGCCGCTGACAGCACTCCAGCTTGTCTCACATTTCGAAGAGGTTTCCCCAGGAGTGAGGAAAGTAGCCCACTCGAACATGGTTTTCTCCACGAGTTCCCTCGAGTACCTGTGGGCATGCACTCTTTAGGTAAGACCATATCTAGAAATGAAATCCTGTGAAAGTGATTTTTTTTTACAAATATTCACATATCCGTCCGTCACGCGATCGAAGAGCGAATAGATATCGGCACAGTTGGTTTGGAACATGAACAACTTTCTACATAGGGTAAATCGAGTACTTTGAAGGTTATCTTGCGCGAGTACTCATTCATCCAGTTCACGAATTCCAAACGCAATAGTACTTCCTACTTCGAGTGCATCTTCGCGTGAGTTTTTCATTGTACGAGCCTGCACTAGGCCATAATAAATTTACATTGTTGTACGAAGCGGTACTGTACTAGGAATCAGAAAAAATCACAGACATATGGAAATAATATTTAATAAAGAAGTGCACGACAGTTCCCATCAACATAGAGCCCCAGACAAAGTACCGGCTTGTATTAACCCTGGAATGGCAACCCTAAATCTAAGGTTGCGTGAAATAGAGACTCTTACGTCTCAAATCCACAGGAAAAAATGGAAAGGAAACTACAGGGCATGAGAACCACAGCTTACCATTCCAGGGTAAACGTACTATAATATCACACCTCGTAGAAATTATCATGAAAAACTACCCAAAGTACCCCGGGTCTACAACGGAAAATGCGATTGACGACTTGAAATAAGATCTAACTGATAATAACAAGAACTGTATCACACTTCTTTCTATACAAAATAGCGTACGTGCGGTTGTGGTCTAAAAAAGGCTTAGGATAGAGTTAAGGTACAGCAATGATATCCAACAACAAGTAACCTAATCCACCGGCGGGTCATGTTGCACGGAACTTCTCACGCGAGTTACCTCTTTCGTAGAAAGGAATCCTTCATCAGTAGCCGGGCCAGGGCAAGGAGCAGCCTGACAGCGAGTCTGGCACGGCCAGTCCGGGAGAGCTCAGCGCACCAGGACACGCAGGCAGTGCTTCGTTGGACCAGCACCCTCACCAGCACGTCCTGGTGGGCCGCACTACCGCCTTCTTCACCAAAGCCAGACAGAAGCTCCATTACTTCGGTCACAGTCTATGAAAAGTAAAAATAATCATGCAGTTGGAATTTAGGAATTTGCACATTCGTCATTCAGAATTGTAGAACCATAGAAAATGATGTTTCATTGCAGCAGTGACGGTAAAATCTAGACCTTCCAGAAAAACAATTATTCCTATTAAATTTATGTTCCTCAAAACTTCAATGTGCGCTGCTACACTATTTTTAACGTGTTCTTAATTTACAGGATGTATTACCGAGCTGAAAGAATATTTACCATTGCATCTTCAAATTTTCAACAATAGTAGTGCAGTAATTCGAAGTAAAAAAAAGAAG
>VOMN01022679.1:0-38400 GCA_014899125.1 Orchestia grillus | reverse complement strand
TCGAGTAACTTCTCATTCATTTTCCATTTTACATCTATGATGCAAATTTCGTCTGAATTGCATAACAAACAAAAAAGTTTCCAAAACCCACTGACGGTTCCCTTTAAGTCTTAATTCTTTATTTTTTTAGGCTGAGCCAATTATTTGACACGTTCTGCTCGTATTTACTAATTTGTTTCTGTTCCTCATTTTATTGATTTTTTTCTCTTAAAATGTCTTTGATGCAGAAGTTAAAAATGCGTATTTAAAGTTTCTTTTGAGTATTTCAATTTATATTTGTAAATGCTCACTCTTGAGATGTAGCTGGACTGCTGGCCCACTCAGCAAAATACACGTCTCAAATTGCTTCTTTGGAACATAAACTGCCTATCAACACGCTCAATGTTGACGTTTATGAGGCCCTCGAAATAGAATATCACAGAATAGAACATCTCGTCCAGGGGTGCATAGCCCACCTCAATCCAGAGCGTTAAGTGCTAGAGCATTTAACCAATTCTGAAAGTGTTGAAAATGTTGGCGGCACGAGATACCTCAGCGAAGTCGCATAACAACTATACGGCAACTATGTAAGGACGCACACCTAAATCTACTGAATTTTTAAAGGACCTATGTAGAGTTCCGCGGCTCTGATTTGATAGACGATCCCAAAACTCACCATTGAACCTTGGAGACGAAAATGAGAAACCTGGATGTTAAAACACACGCCACGCTACGTAGGCGGATCTGACTGCGTGGTGGAGCCTGGGTGCGTCTGAAAAGAATCTTAATTATTTTCTCATGTGTAACGATCTTCCAGACCCCTCAAATGGATGATCTCGTGACCCTTAAGACGGATTTGAGCCCTCATCTCCCTCTCATCTGCAGGGTCTCTATTAATAAGAGAGCAATCAACACGGATATGGTAAATATAAATAAAAGCCTTTGGAAGCGTCTCAATTTCCTAGGAGTTGGTCATCATGCATGGGGTTGTAGTTTATCAAGAACTCTCTTACGACTTTTGCAAAGGATAAAAATAATTTGATTAGATTTAAAAACCGTTGTATTGATACATTATTTATGTTTAAAAATGTGCAATGAAGTTTAATTTGTGTCTGATTAAAGGAGAATCAGCGAACAGCTCAAAGGCTTCTTTTACCTATGCAGAAGGTGAAAATCATCCGAGTCTGTAAAATTACGAAGTGCAGATTTGGTGTTAAACTCGTAGATTGTACTTCTGGACAGAGACGAGTTGTCTTAGCGATTCTATTACGGAATAAAGAAATAATAACTTAAATACTTTACAAGATGAATGCGAAATTGCTGGGAAATGCAAATTCCGCAAAAAAGATTACAGAAGATTAAACAGGATTCCCTCGGCCCCAAAGAAGCTTCATGACCAGAAAAACCAACAAAAATGAGTCCTTCAATGTGTATCTTCCGGAAAAAATATCCGAAACTAGACATACATATGACAACCTTCTACCAGGCAAGGTGAATGCATGAGAGGGTGGAAAGTAGTGGAGCCCTACGCAGTGAGCTCCTTATCTTTCGGAAACTCTGCCGTCAGCACATTAGAATTTCTCGCCGCGTTTTTCAGCCGACGACACCCTCACGGGAAAAGAGTGGTAGACAAAACCAAGGACCAGGAATGCTCCATACTGAATGTGATGTCAGCTACAAAGAAATTGGTAATCACATAGCAGCGCTGTGCAGATTCCAGTTCGATCTTGCAATACAAAATAAAACTCTAAAAGCTTCGCAAATTTGTTTGAAAGTTTTATTGTTAAAAAGGGTGCTCAGTGGTCCATATTTTATTCAGAAATAAAAAGACTACGAACGACACCGACACGTTAATGCAATTTATCTTGCAGAGCATGAAGACAATTTGTCTCCCTGGCGTCGTTGAGGAATTTGAGTAACATCGGCCCATGCCAGTCTGTCTTAGAGAGCTAGGGCGCGCAGTTTTTCCTACTTTGATATTATTGTGGATAACTGAACAAATTCTGAAGTAGCAGTGACTTTAATTTTAACCTTTCGAAACGCATTTTACTCATTCTTCTGGGACAATTTATGCGCAGATAGTCCTAAGCCGTTCTAGGTTTTTGCTCTTTAGAGGAGCTTCTGTAATAATGCGAGTGAAGTTGTGCGCAAGGAGTCGTCGGGATCCACGAATCTCGGTCGCACCTCCTTCTCTTCTTCTGATGGTCGTCATTGAATCGCCGCATTTTCACATAGAGCTTTAATGATTTCTAATGTAGATTTATTTCTATCTTTTAGAAGTAATATCTTTAGAAGTTGAAGAATTGATTCACAACTTCACTTTGACACTGCAGAAAAAACATGCCTGATCGACTTTGCCCGCACATTTGCTGAATTATCCCACGTGAGCAGCGTGTCTTCTCTCAATTTTAGACTTTGAGTTTGTTAAATATTGAGCTTTGTGGTCTCAACCCCTTTCGAATACATGCAATCATGGCCGTACTCCGCGCAGAGGCCCAAACCTGAAGCCTAAATTCTGAAAAGGAAACCTAAACACCTCAAAATTAAACTTAAATTCTCATAAAGAAGCTGAAATTTTTAAAATAAAGCTCAAGATCTCAAAAAGTATCTGAAATTCTCAAAATAAAGCTTAAATTCTCAAAAAAAAAGCTGAAATTCTGAAAATGAGACTCAAGTTATCAGAAAGAAACTGAAATTCTCAAAATGTGGCTCAAATTCTCAAATAGAAGCTGAAATTCTTTAAATGAGGCTGACATTGTCATAGAGAAGCGCGAGTTCTCATCAGGAAGGTTAACCTTTTTAAAAACAAATTATTTTGGAGCTAAGACTTCATTTAGCGTCGTACGTAGAACTATCTACTTCCTTATGTATGTGTGCAATAAGCCAGGTTAGGTGCAACAAGCCAGGCTGCATTTATTTATCAATGAAAAACTAGGAGGTCCTTCTGTAGGAGGACCGTATTGTCCGCTCGAGCATTACAGGGTCAAGTTCTCAAAAGAAGCTTAAATTCTCGTAAATAAACTTAAATTCTCAAGAAAATCTTAACTTCTCAAATGGAATCTTAAACCTCGCATTCCTCACATCACTCAACTGTCAGTCGTTATGAGGCATTGAAAACCCAACTATGTACTGCACGACTACTGTGCTGGGATTAATAATAATGTTTTTTATGACTAACGAGAATTATCACTAGACGTATATCAAAAGTTAGGCCAAAGATTGTGAAATGACATTGCATTTGTGAATTAAGATTTAAACGTTCTCATCACGTTCCTTATGATATGCCTATCATTATGCTCATCACCATATTTACGTGTTCATAACTGTTACAACTGCTAATATTTATGAAACCTGAATGGGTAAAGCAAATGTTGCACGTTGTACTAAGATTTATGAAAGAGGCACGCTCATGAATCACAGAACTTTCTACGTATTTTTCCAAGCATTGCCCTCGACTAAGCTTCTTAGCGTCCCTTTAATCAAAGCCTAGCGATAATAGAAAACGAAGTTCATATTTTTGACATTCACCACCGGTCATCACTAGCCATTGTATGAGTAATTCATGACCGTTTACCTTGGCAAACCGGCCTAGTTTTCTTGTGGGGCTTCAGCTAACCCTGCAGATAGGCGAGTGTCTGGTCTGGATCTGGCAGCAATCGGCGTGACTGATCCCAGCATAAGTATTTCCAAGGGAATATGGAGGAAATTTTACGAAATCGGCAATGTAGAGAAACTAAATCTCAACCTCCACGGTGCCTCTTATTCTGGTCACTTAATTCAAAGTAAACCTGTGGTCTAGCTAGAGTTTTACACAGAAAAGATGGTTATTTTTACAGTTATTCCGTAGCCAACCCAAACTTAGTGCATCGATTTTACTGACGGGGAATATCCAGTGCGCTGTACAGGTCTTCATGGATATTTACTGTTTTCCCATTATAATATTGTGCACCCAACGAATTGCTGACGTCTATCGAAAACCGATACGGACGATTTAACACAGTTATTGTCCTCATAGACCTTTGCAAATTTATGACGGAAACGCTGGCTGATTTCTAACCATGCTTTGCATTCAAGCCATATTTCAAGCCCCCCGTTATATTGAAGCCGCATTTCAAGCCAAGCGTTATATTAAAGCCGTATTTCAAGCCAAGCGTTTATATTCAAGCCGCATTTCAAGCCAAGCGTTATATTCAAGCCACATTTCAAGCCAAGCTTTATATTCGAGCCACATTTCAAGCCCCCCATCGGAGTGCACTATTCTGATGTGTAGATTCTACCATGAAATTGGCGTGAGGTAAGTGAACGTTATTTTCAAATTAAACAAGCCCATAAGTGTAGTTAATTCCGTATTTTAGTTAATTAATTACCATCGAATCAGACCGTAGTCGTGGTCCATAGTAATTTATCTTATGTTTCTTTTTAAAGTACTTGATAGCTTACAGTTTCATTAATTATAACACAGTTATTCAGGAAATATCGTAGCATTATGTGCTCAACTGTGCATAGGGACACTTTCTGGTAAATGAGGCAATGAATTGTCCTGGAAAAAATGTAATCCATAATGAAATCATTTATCATTCAAAATAAGATCACTTTTCTAGTATTAACTTGATGAACTTAGTACAAAACAGTTTCAGTGATAGACTTGCTGTCAGTGATAGAATAGGAATTGAGCAATGCAAATTGAGGAGTAGGCGTTGCTATGCATGGGTTCGATTTGCGGTGATTTTGTTTGACACCTTTCCACACGGTGCATCGATGACTGTGAAATAAAGAAATTTCGAATTCTGAGTTGTGAAGTACTTCGTTTTCTGCTTGTGCAGAGATGAATTCATATCAACGCAAATAAAACCATGCTACCAAGTATTATACTTTTGTTTTGTTCCTTGGTTAAGATCGTAGTTTCCCATTTCTTTCACCTAAAAGTGAACAATAATCATTTTATCATCGCTAGAACTGTGCGTATGCGATCAGATCATTGAATGTTGAAATTTGGCTCTGCTCTATATATTACTAGTTCATTACTGTACGAGTAGAATACAAAACCGAAGTTATATGAGAATATTAGGATAATTAATAGAGTTAGGAAACAGCTCTTGAAACAGTTCATTTACTCAGGAAGAAAATCCACGTTTTATAGTATCACAAAAGTTAGGAAACAGAACTTAGTTATCACGGACACAAGTCATGTTTTATAGTGTAATAGGCATTAGGGGTCAATGCTTTATTATCATGAACACAAGTCATCTTTTATAGTGTAATAGGCATTAGGAAACAGCACTTAATTACCGGGAAGAAAACCCTTGTTATACAATGTAATTGGCTGTTTACGCATGCTGCTTCAGAAACTGAGGTAACAAGATTTCCTTCTTTTGAGTACGCCTTTCTGTCAGTGGACACCCACATTTTTGTGGGCGGTGTTACACAGAGGTGATAGTCCTCGGTGGGAAAGTATGCGTAGGTAAATTTGATTGTACCATTGAGCTCTCGTTGAAATTGGATTAAGGTTAAGGAATTTTGCACGAGATTAAATCATACTTAATTAAACAAAGACTTAGGTAAAAATGAGGTACCAATAAACAAATGCAAAAAATTGGGGTAGACGAGAAAATTAACCAGTCATGCTCAAATAGACATAGGATGCAGCATACTACTGAGATCAAATCCGAACTTATATATCTAAATTTATTTTGAAATAAGAAAACAAGTCTCTGTGTCAGTCGCTGTGATTGTAATACGTAGCATAAATCAATTTTTGTGCTTTTAACATGTTCTCTGCGTGAGATGGTTCCACAGTTAGGTTGCTCCATAGTCTCGAATTTGATCTCGGTGATACTTCCGTGTTTTGAGGTTAGACCTGCTACCTTCATGTTTGCTTTCTCTCTTAACTCGCATTAAAAGTTTTGGTTATTCAAATGATGCAATTATGAGAATTTCTTGAAACCCAGGAAAAATACGAGTGTTTACCACTTAGCCACCGTGGAATGAATTGTTTCATTGCAACACTCGTGGTCCAGTACGCTGGGAGGTGTGTAAGCAGTCTCTTTCAACTTCGACGTCCCCAGGTCCATTTAACACGTTCGCTGCCGAATAACGCACGTGTGCGTCATGTGGTATTTTGCTACTTGTAGCTCAACTGCCATTTTGCTATGTTTCATTGTTATTGTTAGTTTCTACTTCTGACGAACGTGTACCTCTTTAGTGAATGTATGACATAAAGGCTGCAAGTCTGTCCGTTTTGTAAAACCATCGCGATAAGAAAAATTATAATTTAAATGTTTGTTAATTAAAACCAATATGATGGCTTAAGAACCTAATGAGAACAATTAAGCCAACTTTCATTATGGTATAGTGAATGCGTCTAGATGTGAATAGAATCCATTCTACAAATTGACTGGGGAACCACTCAGAAGGAACAAAAATCTGTAACGCAGGTAGTCAAACTGTAAATTTCAGCTTACTTGTATGTGCGGAAACCACTGTCCTCTCTTCTGATAACGCACACACTAAGCCAACATCGCACTTACGAGATGCAGTTGCTGTGGTATAGCATTGCTTTTTGATAGCAATTCATTTCATTTGGGAAACTTTGCATTTAGTTTCGACCCGACTACATTAATTGTGTTCTAGAGCGCGGAAACGCGATTACATCCCTATGGTCACAGCACTCAAGTGTGTTGAATAAAACTCTTGTACGCAAATAATAATATAGAATTTTAAGTTTTACGCCCGTTGGTACGTATTATTCATGGGTACATCATTTTTGACAGCGTTTTCGTATTAGAGGAAGGCAAGCGCATCCACTCCTGGCCGTGGGATCGAGTTCGATTCAATCGTGTAGGTGGCAAATTAACCGAAAAATTGTAACTGCCATGACCATTAGCTTCTAAAAATCCTGTTCATCCATTAAGTGGCCTATTAAATAAGCTGGCGAGCCGTTTTGGGTCTCATTGAAATGGCTAACAACCGCTCGTAAACGATCATAACTTTTTTAGCGCTTAACATTTAAACTTTTCGAATTTCAACGTTTAGGAAACCCGTTGCCTTGGTCGGTTAGTTTCGAGATTTCGGATGATGATGTAAACAAATGTTAAGCTTGCTGTGCAGCCTCTACAGGCATTATGTGCCTCTAAGACAGTGGATGTGGCGCTAAAAGCTGGACTTCTCTGATGAGGAAACAAAAAACCTCATTGATCTTTTTGTTCATCCGTGACATTCTTTTCAGACAACTGAACACTCTCACACATGCCCCGAACTTATTAACCCTTATTTTCGTTGCGATAACAAAAATGTATCGTTCTCATTATAAGTATGGCGCGAGCACAATTTTATCAGAAAACTTTCATATTTTCTGATGACTTTCTGTTGATGAGTTGTAAAAGAATGTTTACGCGTCTGCGAAATAAGTTTCTGTGAAATCTTTAGGAATGTACTGCAGTTTTAATAAAGAAATTGTTGTAGCATTGTAAGTTGAGAGGGAAAATTAACGAAGAACGCTTGTTTTTCTTTAGCAATTGGTCAATTTCAAGCTTTAACACCTTGCGCTACTAAATAAATATTTCATCATGAAATAATAATAAATTCAGGAGTATTTGAGGTGCGAGAGGCTCAATAAACACAGGTTGCGGATTGTGAACTCAGGTGAGAGCTCAGGACGAACTATTTTTTACGCACAAAAATTTTGCCCTCCATCCTAAACACCTGAAACTCCACCTCGAATTTGAAGGCAACATTCCCAATGATAAGAGAAGGCACACAGTGCAGCTCTCCTCCTGCGCCCCAAACATGCGGCGGGCCCTGCAGTACAGAGGTGCACTCGGTGCCCAGAGCGCGCCTTCCATTCGGGACCTCCAGCGCGCGGAAACGAACCGCCGCCGAGGGACGTCGGAGCGACCAACTTGGGCGGTAAAGAAGGAGCAAAATTACCACTTTTGTCATAAATTTCCATCTGTGAAGCTGCCGTCAAGTTGCTGCGATGGAGTGGCGAGAGACTCGAGACTTCTTCATATGCGTTACATGCACATTTACTTGGCGGTGTTTTGATAATTCAGCGCCGGGACATTTGTGTTTATTTCACGATTTGTGGTGCACGTGAATTTTCGAGTGGCGGCGTTTTGATGCTTCCAAGCAAAGACTTTTGTGGTTTTCTGAGATTTGTCGTTTCGATTGAACATTCATACTACGATTATGAAATTCTTAGCAGGTCGATATTTTAGAAAGCTCATGTGCTAATTCGAATGCCATATACTGTTTGCTAAGAGTCTAAATTTAGTAAATTCTTTTGATAGTTTAATGCAATTTATTTCAGCTTGAAAATGGTCAAGATATTATTATCAGTATGTCAAAATGATAAATTATCAACATCAATAGGGATGAACGTGTGATTCGAACAAAAAAATATTCCCTTTAGCCTCAACGGACGGGACAGTTGTCTGCTGAAATCACATTTTTCAAATTGTACGAAATTAGAAGGATTGAGTTTCCTTGCCTTATTCTTCTCATATGAGTGCTTTATAATACAGGAAATGTCTGACCTCATACGTTATGTACGCTTGTATTATATTATTTATACTAGAACAAAATTATTGTAGCATTTTTAGGATCAACTTTTCGCATCGTTGGACTTAGATTTTAAAACAAGTTGCCTAAGAATGGTACAGAAAAGACCGTAATAAATTAAAAGCGTTTTACTGACTAAATTCACGTCATTTAAGTAAAGCAATACAGTTAGGATAATTCTATCTTAATTTTCACCCGCTCCTCAAGTCTTCATTGGTCTAAGAATTTGCAACAATGATCATCCGTTTCGAATTACAAAATGCAAACAAGAATCCTAATTCAAAATTACCTCATTCACTAAAACCCTGGTTAGGACTTTCTTGGCTGTAGAAAATATGAGGCACTTGAATTATTCATTCGTTTAGAAGGGACAGGTATAATTAGGGTTTAACTACCCGTGGAGTTTCAGCATGTACGCTGCTCGTATTGCGGACTGAGAACACAAGAAATTTTTCAACCAACTGTAAGTGATCATTTTGATCGAGCGTAACTAATTTCGCACTCGTGTTTCAGGTATGCGTATGTTATATATACATATGATATGTACGTGTGTGCATGTAATATAAGATTATTACGTAACTCACAAGCCATATTAACTTCGTGAAATAGAAATCCCGAATTTCTACTGCGCTCGTGCCTGTTTTCGAGTATACGTCGCACTGCTGAGCTTTATGCATTTCATTACACACTGCATTTAATTGAACTCGCATTTCAGGTTCGCGTCAATTTTTCAATTCGTGGAAAATAATTCTTCGCTGCAGCTGGAAAATACACCACCCAAAAATTGCTCTAAAATCGGGGTGTTTCGAGTAGCGTTTCGAAAATTTCTCATCATCAAGAGAACTATTTCTGACAAAACTAATGATGGCCATTTTGACAGAACAAATTCGTGGAGCGTTGGCGCGCAATTCATTTGCAGCGCTCGATCTGAAACAGGACTTTTGCATCGGGGCCCCGCGGCGGCAAATGGACCCTATTAAAAAAGCATGCGAGCTCCGTAAAAGTATTGACAGTTCAATTAGATGGCCCTAATGAAGACAGCGTCCTATTATGCCATAAAGCTATTGTGTAGAAAATCGCCAATTTGTCGCCTAGGTTACAAAAATAATTCGAGTGAAGTGAGCTGTTCTTGTTTGCCATGATTCTCGTTGGAATCAGGTCCCGCACAACGGATGCATTCATTACGGGAATATCTGTGAGTGAGATTGTTGCTGCCTGCTTGTTTGGCAGTTGTGTGAAGTGTTTTCATCGATGAATATTTTTAATTCCGTAATTTTATTTGCTAATGCTCAGTACTTGATTATAAAATCCAGGGACACGAAGCGAACAAAGAGCTTGTATAATATTTCGCTTGTGAAAACACGTCAATCTATTCAATGAAAATTTTACTGATTACATCACCACTTTATGAGAGACACACTTTCCTATCCTCACTGAACTCACTGAAGAAATTTCTCCATGCATAGAGGAATGCCGCAACAGACTCAGAGGTCATATTTTCGGTGGATGAGTTTGCCTTAATACATGAAAATATATTCAATAGCACACGAATTCCATGAAAAAACTCTGTTGAAATATTTTCATTGGGACAAAAAATTTTCTATCTTAAATCTTAAGCCATCGCTAAAACCATGCACCAAGAACTGCACAAAAATTAAGTTTCATTTACTCAGCATGCATTGAATAAACATTGGCGTAGACTTCTTTTCGTTAGATTGAAAATTCCGCGTGGCTGTGCGAATGTCTCCACCGAAGAAGGTGGTGCCTGTGCCGTCGTCCAGGCCGTCCGCACATGACAGGCTGCGAGCAAAAGTCGATCTCGTTAATTAAAAACAGCTCGTAATATCAAGCAACGCGGTAGCACATTTTATGGCTAAAGTTAATGGAGAGGCACATCCTACACGATACTCACACGCTGAAATGTTTTATTTCGGGATGTGAAAGTCTTATTCTACGAAGTTAATGGTCATCATACAAACTTAATGGCCATCATACAAACTTTATTTTTACTTTGTACTGCGAGGATGCGCCAACAGAGATTTCACGTTTAACTTCAGCGGAATTTCTACCTCTTTCAGAGTAAACAATTTTTATTCGGATGAAGAGGTCGATCTCATTTCTGTTGAATTTATAAATCCTATTTTTGGTGCAAGAGTTTTTCCTGGCGCTGTACCTTGTATGTTTCGGTTATTCTTCTCTCGTACTGTATACGTATTATAGGATATATTGACAGTTCTGAAATTTTAGGCATACATAAATAATGTGCAGCAATTCCTTTTCTGTTTCATTTATGGTATAGTTCAAGAGTTCATCTCTTGCAATTTCTAACTTGCTCAATACAGTACTATTCATTTCATTCTAACGTTTATTATTTGAGATAGCGGCCACAGACAAGCAGGGCTAACTCGCTATAGTTTTGGATCATTTTCTTCTAGATGAATCTTCTCCGCAGAAGCGGTGAATTATTTTCAGAGCGGTCTGTTATGACGACTTTGCTCAGTGCTTCTCTCATTAGATGCTCAATTTTAGAACATTATAATGATTTCCGACCTACCCAGCTTAAAATTTCATCAGTGAACTCTCAAATGTTTACGTTCACTTTAAAGGTGCAAAGAATGCAAGTATAAATCATGAGTTAAAAAGCTAATTAGCCCCCAATATGATCATAAAATATGTAGCTAAGTTTTCAGGTTTCGCAAAAAAAAATCGTTTTGAGAAACCTGCCCATGCATTTATAACTTCGTCTCAGATTAAAAATGTATAATTGAAAGCGTAATGGGTATAACAGAAATTGTTTACAACTTTTTCGCAAAGAATAGTCGAATTCGAAGTAAAAACTGCCCGAAAATGGCACCCAGGGTTCTGATTTTCCTTTGATGGGACCCCTCTAGGGACGGCTCTCGCATGTTGCATGCAGCGGCGTGATGCAGGAGATTTTTTGATGCTCCTCGCATGTACTCATTCACGTCACGCCTTTAAAAGCATTAGTATATGGGAGTTTACCATCTTTTGTCTATCCCTGTACCTGATATGCTTCTTATAAACTTCCAAAGTTCATGGAGCTAAAATTAGCACGTTCTACATGTATTCTGTACAGTAAGAGACTATTTTTAGTTATTTAACATACGTGAAAATTGTTAGACAACAATTGTTGTATGTAGTACGTTACACTACCCACACGCCTACAGTTGCTTGCGTTGCTGCGTTTAGACTAACTCTCTTTATTTGCATAATGAAATTGAAGTGCAAAAGAAAATCAAGAGCAACGCCCAACAATCATTCCCAGCAGCGTACTAGTACCTAAACGTGACACTTGGAGTAAATCTGAAGGTCGCAGTTCACCAAAGTATCGCCCCTGCGGAAAACTAAACCGAGGTTTCAGACGTTCAATCTGCATAAGAAAATTCGACCCATCAAATAACTCGAGATGACACCCTGGGCACCCAGACTCACAAAACTGACAGCCATCTTATTTGCAATGAGACTGAACGGATGTCTTCGTGCCGTGGTATTGTGCGCCCTGTGCTGGCAGGAGGACATCAGTGGGAGGGCCGGGGCAAGATCTCCTCTAGCCGTGGCACTTTAATGCTAAGTTAAACATGAGTAAAGACTTCAATGCAAGTATGTCCCTGAGCAGACCCTCTATGAACGCTCAGACGTTTCTCTGCAGATGAGTCTACAGTGCCTGGACATAAGTATTTCACAACTCTATTTTTGATGTATTTGGAAAGTTTCGAGCCCTGGTTTTTGGTAAAGAGTACAGGTAGTTTAGAGAACACATATTTACCATAATTTTTAAACACCACACAATAAAATTTATTGACATCCAGAAAATCACCGAAGCAAAAAAAGGTACGGAATAAAAATATCTAGCCAGAATATCACGATATCACGTTACCCTCATTGTTATTTCGTTGCACAATTTGAGTATCTTGATTAAAAAACTTGGATAAAGCTTCCAGAAACTAAAAGAAGCACATGTAAAGTTAATTAACTCCGAGAGGCGCAATCATTACCTCCACAAATTTTCTTGAAAATGTATGCTCAATAAATAAAATGCCAAAAGTTAAAGAAATTCCCGAAGCTATTCAAAAGCAAATAATTAGACTTGGTAATGAAGGATCAACCTATATGCAAATTGCTGAACGTGTTATGGTTCTATACTGAACTGTTGGGGAACCAGTTCGGAAGCATGGAGAGATTGGGTCAATCTCCAGGCAGCCAAGAGTCGGAGCTGCTCTCGAGATCACGGGCCGCTCACGACGTTACGTGCTGCGTCAGGTGACGAATGAGCCCATGACAACCCGTACATGCCTACAGAAAGAACTTGAGTTACAAGGAGTCCACGTGAATTGCAGAACTGTTACTGGAAAATTGCATGGAACTGGTCTGTATACATTCACTCCAAGCAGAACACCTCTTCTTACAGCAAAACATATGTAGTTAATCGTTTGCCAAACACCATCTTGACAAAGAACTTTTTGGAAACGGGTTGTATGGTCCGATGAAAGAAAAATTAATCTTTTCGGCTAAAACAACGCTCGTCATGTTTGAAGGAAAACAGAGACTGCCCATAATCCCAAGAACACCATCCCCACTGTCAAGCATGGGGGAGGCAGCATCGTGGTGTGATGCTGTTGTACTGTCCATTGTGCTGGGGGACGTCATCGATAAAAAATGGATAGTTTCATGTACAGGCATATACTAGAGCACAAGCTGCTTCCGAAAGCAAGCGAATTCTATGACCGGCGTCAGTGGATCTTCCAGCCAGACAATGACCACAAACGTAGGGCGAAATTAACAAAAGAATGGTAAGCAAATAAGAAAATAAGTGGCCAATTGCCTGACCTCAATCCCATGTTTTCGTGCTTTCATCCCCTCTATTATAATATTAGCCTCGTATACTCATATATATACAGGGTGAGTCACAAAAAAGTGTCGAGATTTTTAAATGCCTATCGCTCAGTAAAGACCTCAGGTCGATCTTATTTTACACATTAATCTATTCATTTTAAAATTTAAGTACGACTTTCCACGGAAATAATTTACGTAAAGTTACACAAAAATAAACAGTGATTTTTTTCCATTTCAGGATAAAACCCCTATTGTTTGATTTAAATAATAATTTTTTTAATTTAATTTGTACTTTTGTTCAAATTCTCTGTTAAACAGAGTGCGGTGGATGCAAGAGGAGCTCCAAACCACAGAACAATTTGCTTGCGGAACCGCTCGAGCAAAGGTTTGGGGGACCGTGTCATTGGAGTTGGGCATAGGATGGAGTGGCCGCCGTACAGTCCCGATCTGACACATGGCAAACCTTTTTTATCAAAAAATAAAGTCTATGAAAAACCTTCAATTGACTTGCAAGATTTCTGTGACCGTATCACCCTGAATGTAAACGTACCTACAAACAACCTAGAAATTATTCAAAATCAAAGCCAATAATGAGAGTGCTGTATCAAAAATATATTTTGAAAAGAACGGTGGCCACAAGTTTTATTAGAAACATAATTATGGCTGAAAAAATTGTTTTAAATAATTTTTTATAATAAAATATTGTTTAAAAATCGGCAATTGTTATTTTTATCCATTTTTGGATGTTTAGTGGTATTTTAGCAAATAGACTCAACTCTAACGCTTGTAGCGCCCACTCGCACAATGAACAAAAAATCACAATTACTTTTTGTGTACTTATGCCCAAATCACTCGGGTGAACCGACACATCTTTTAACTGGTAATAGTAAACAAATTATTGTCTCCATTAACAATTATATATGTTCATTTCTAAATTACTTTTTGTTCGTTAATGTATGGTTTTCCCTATAATTTTTCTCTTTAAAATCTTCTCTTTTTTTTAATTTCTCTCAAAATAGTAATCATCCGTAGCATAGATACGCGTGTACACCTTATGTGTCTGATGTTTCCATGATGCGTTCCCCTGAAAGTGCACTCTGGGGAAGCGTGCAAAAGCTCGGGCAATAAAAAGTAAAGTTCATCTGAAGCTCTTTAATTTTTACTAAATAAATTAATGTTCAATAGTGAAATCAAGCCTATCTCTCTATGATTTAGACTAATATTTGACTAATATTCTGACTAATAAATGCTTGAAAATCTCAACACTTTTTTTGTGACTCACCCTGGACATATTTCTTGAAGTATTGGATTCCCAGGCTAAATCTTTAAAGATAATTGGAAAAAAAATTGAGGCATTATTTATTTACCCTTTATAACTGGTTTTATACAACTCAAAAACTCATGTAAAAATATTTCTTCAGAAAAATTCCTCCAATTACCCATAAAAATGTAAAATGTGTAAAAAATGTAAGAATGACTACGTGCAGAATGCCTCTATGAATGCTGTGTATAATTTGTCTGTAACGCTTCCCACATGCCAGTGTAGAGAAAATTACTGCAAGTGACGCTGATATGAAGCAGTGTTGTAGATAGCATACTGAATATCGTATCGTAAATTAATGTAATCTAAGGGAAGCTAAATCTTCCATTTAATTAGTAGAATACGATATAACAGTATTTTGGTCAACATTGTTTGTTTGTTCCTAAACATATTCTTTTATGGAAAAAATGTTTCGATACGTCCTATTTCAGCATAAGTCTCTCGGAAGTAATAAGGTAGCTACAAAAATAATGACCGATTTCAGAGACTTAGTTTAATATGAAAAAATGTACAGTACACATGTTAACATTACTCAAGCTGTGAGCCTTGAGCAGCCTAAAAGTGTGCATCTCTACCATCTATCAACGAGATTATCCATTCCTCGTTGATAAAAATTTATTGGCTGTAGTGCAACAAAATCTTTGAATGCTGATTCCACCCTTGGCTTGGACCTGAAAGTTTCCCGTTCAAAAATGTGCTTAAGTGCTTAAAACAATAGTAGTCAGAGGGTGAAAGATAAGGAGAATATGGAGGATGTGGTTAGATTCTCGTATTCCTAGCCTGGGATTTTTTGAAACGTATTTCTTGCAACATTATCGTGGCCGCTCATTATCGTGGAGCAGGATTGGGCCACGTCGATTCACCATAGGTCTCATTTTAGCAATCGAACATTCATTTCAACGAATTTATTGTAGTAAATTTTTGCTGTAAGACTTTAATTGGCTTCCAGAAAGCTGTAGGGGACGACGCCGATTGTAGAACACCAGACAGTACCATAATCTTTTCCTTATTTAACTTTGGCTTTGAGAAAAGTTTTGGGGGACTCATTATGATTAAGCCACTGACCTGATCCTTAACGGTCATTATAAGAAATCCATTTTTCTTCACAAGTGACTATCCGGTCAAGAAAAGGATCATTTGCGTTGCGTAGAGAGAACATCTAGCACACTTCAAAACGCCGAACTTTTTTATCTTCATTGATGTCATGTGGTGCCCATTCATCGAGCATTTCACCTCACTAATCGTCTGCAAATGACGTGAGACAGTCGCAAGATTGACACTAAAAGTCTGAAACATTTCTCTGCCACTTTACCGGGGATTTTGTACGACAACTGCATTCGGTTATTCATTGTGAAGACAGAATGGCCGTCCTCTACCCTATTCAAGTTCAATGCTCTCATCTTCATTACGGAATTTCTGAAACCATCTTCGTACTGACCGATCACTTGTGGACCCCTCACCCCGCGCTCTGTTTGTATTGACAGCAGTTTGGGTGGCACTTTGCCCAAGTTTGCGCGCATACAAGAAGTCAGTGAGGGTCTATTTTCCCTTATATTCATAATTAAGGGCTTATATACTTCAGGGATGAGTCCTGTCGGAAATAAGTTAAAAAGAGCATACATTAATTATCAGGTACGCCAAAATTCACTTGAAATATATCGGGAATACTGTGCTGCAACGGCATATCCAAAGACAGCACTTATATCGGTCGTCATTTTGGAGGCAGCCTTATAATTAATACATCACCTACAATTCACCCAGGCTCCTAACATTTGATTGAGTTGCTCAAAATTCCATGGTTTATTCATAGCTCTTTGAGTTCCATAAAATATGGAATAAGCTGTCGTTCTGAGAAGTGTTCATAGTCTTGACTTCTGAAGAGGCGTTCAGGAAATATCGCAGCGCACATGCAACGTGAATATGCCACCGTAACATCTAATATGAATATGCTTTGGGATTTGTCGCAAAGAAGTGTGACTCATGAGTACAGTCCTCAAATATAAGTCGCAATTCTTTTTTAATCGTTCTATCTTTCCTTGTAGAAACATTTTGGGCGTAGTATCATTGTCTTATTGCTGCGGTATCATCACTTTTAGGTGGCTGTATCACCACATAGTCGCGGTACCGTCACCGTATCGTTAAGCTATCATTTGGTGAAGGTGTAGCCGCCGTTCGTGGGAGCAGTTGGTAAAATGCAGCTGATGTACGATTCTTCAGTTGGATCTAGAGCATTATTGCCACTGTGTATTTGCGACCTCGTGGTCGCAGTCACTGACCCGACGGTGACGTATGTGTAGACCATACAAAAATGTTAAACGACGTCACATTATCAGCGAGCTTTTTACAGAGTACCGTCCAGTTGTGTGACCTCCCAGCGAGAATAGAAATGTTCCAGCTAACCAGTCCCGCCGAACGATAATAGTCCATTTTTTGACATTTTCGAGTAACTTTTAATCGCTAAATGTTTTGGATATTACAGAGGTGCAGGTGCTCAAAAGCTTGAGTATTGTGCGCATTTTTTGAGAATGTTGTTTTGTTATCACTCTTCTCAGCTCGAACGCAATTGCCTGTTTGCGATCCAATGAAGGTCCACCTTCTCATTTCAACTCACAAATACCTGCTAGAGATTTTAGTGTAACAAGTCAGATACTATTTTTAAGCCATGAAATGTATCCACCTTCACAAAACCTACATAGACTGAGCAATTCAGCTCGAAATATAGCTGTATCTTGCGTCACTTTAGGTCCTCCTGTATTAAATATCCCAGAAGCGATAGTACGGCAAAGAAACGTTTGTAGATCAATTTCTTCCAGAAGTATTTTCTTACACTGACTGCTGGATCGAAGTCAGCTAGACAGTGCCCATTTCACCCTAGACCTTACAGCCAATAGCCAGACCAAACGCAAGTTGGGGCAGGATTTTCACGTAGCACACGTTCCTTTGCTTGCGACTCAACATGGTGAGGACTGTGCAATACACGTCCGCCGACACCAGAAGTTGGACCGCTACCCTAATCCGGTCCCCACTGCTTGCCCGCCAGCCCAGACTTTCGATAACTTCGAGGCACTCGTCCCGAATGCTGATATCGATGACGCTCTTGTTTCAACAACCCGTCGTTCAGGGCTCCCTTTTGAAAATTTGAACTTCGTTGAGCGTAGGAACAAGTTAAAATATTATTACAGTCAGCTGAAATGCTCCATTTTGGTGCGTGGATCAACTTCTTTTCCACAGAATACGCTTTCTTCGAGCAGTATGCGCTGAAGCTCAGTGGCAGAAGTATGCATTAGAGGCTCATTTTAGCTGTATTTTGTGTCGAATGTTGTTTACGAGGAAGTTCAAGTTCAAGGAACTTAAAGGAGTAGGGGTTTTTTAAAAGTTCTAAGGCAAAGGTTGATGGCAAATAAAATTGCATTGAGGCTCACGGCTGCTTACTCCCTTGCACCTGCACCTAAATTTAATATGACTCATGCCTCTATGAAACAGTTTTTCTTAATAATGTTTACCATTTTTCTTCAGACGATATGTCGCCATGCCAACACTGGCAGTTGTGAGATACAGAGGGAGTTGTTTTGCTACAAATAACCCACAGAATTCCGAACATCGAGGACATGCACACGACTGCACACACACAGACACAGAGGCTGCTGAAATACTCAGGAATGTCTGAAAAAACACAGAGATTGTGCTCCTCTTGTTGTTAGTTTTCAAAAGCTGCAATGTGAGGTTAAAGCGCAGCGACCACATACACTGAAAAACAAGCTAGACGTTCTAGTCAAGAATAATAATTAACAGAATTTAACCTATTTACGAACAGCAAAACGCAAAATGAAGATTAGCAGTTTAAAATTCGTTTCTGAAGTAGGTAATGCCAAAAATACGCATTTATGAAAAACACAAGATAGCACAAACCAATTCTCGACTCGAGACATGTTTAAAGGGTCTCTTCTTTGGAATATATATAGCAATGAACTACTCGATATGCGTTGAAATACACTTAATTTTTCATTAAGGAGTTTGTGATATGGAAGTCTTGATTAGCGGAACTAGTGACGACTTGAAACTTGTGTAAACTAATCCAATCGGTGATTTCAAAATACTGATACTATCGAACGAGCGAGGATTGAGACAGCCCGAAATATTTTCTTATTTCGATTTCTTTGTTGGCTATTCTAGTAATGGGCCACACATCATTTAACGCTGGAGTGCTACTTAAAAGAAATTTTTTGAACTTACGGCTATTGCACCACATTTTGTCGAAACTAGTTTGAAACTGAGTCCTATCATTCCGTTTAACAACCGATTGCCAATCCATATTTCGCCAACGCTAGTTTGTAAATTCGGAATCTTCGTTTCGCTAAACTACTGACAGTCTGTCCATATCTGATTTAAACGGCTTAATTTTTTTGGCGATTGTAGAATGCACAAGAAATACACATTTTTGGTGCCACTGCTGCACCGTTCCTGCTTTACGCATTAAAGTCTAGTTTTGCGTATCTGTAAGAATAATCTCCGCTGATACGAGGCTCTCCAACATTCACGTGAATAACAGTAAAGATGATATTGCCTACCACTGTAGTTAACGAAGTTATTATAACTGTTACGTATTCTCGAATAATCTTTATCGCCATGAATAAGAATTAACATTGGTTGCAATTACAGCATCAATGTAGTGTGCCTTTTGTTAAATTTAAGGGAGTAAGTATTTGCATTTTTCAAGCACAAGTTTTATACTTCAACATCTAATACAACGAAGCGCATGCATTTTTACTTTGCTTAATTTTTAAAACCTAGGTATGAAGTAAACATGCATATCGCACGAAATATTTTGGGTGAGCCAAAGCCCATTAACTGTGTGTACCTGCTCGAGCGAGATCCCGTGGAGACACCCACGTAGACGTGAACGTTCAATTGCTTGGAGTGAACTTATCCTGCTTTCTTAGAGCTCAAGTACCTCGTGAAGCACGCAAGTTTTCACATCTACTCCATATTCCGCGTGACTTGTCTCCGAAAACTTTAAACTTAGTCTGAACGGAATCAAAATACGACGAACACGCGTTCCCTGCGAGCAGATCCCTCGTACAAACAGAAAATTCTTTTGAGAGCCCTCGTGTCCCCGGACGGATTTTCGCTGGAACCAAGTCTGCCAAATCTACTGGTCGTAAAGATAACGAATAGTTTTACAGTTTTGGCCGGAGCTGCGCCCCTCTCTCGCCTGATAAGGAAACAGACAACGACGTTGCTGATGCCCGCGCCTGTATCCTGGACTCCTCGTCTGACGTGTGTAGTTGCCATCTCGACACGAGGAAATGACTTGGTCTTTGATTTTTAAACAGAGGCCATCGTTGAAAGCCTCAGGAAACTTAAAAAATTATATCGATGGTTGATTTGAACGTGAAGAGAGCTGTACGCAGCGTACCTTACTTCAACTTTGACAAGGAATGATGCTTCGAACTGAAATCGTCCGTTCTCGTTCGCGTGCTTCAAGAGTCAAGGCGGCTTTTACTTTTCGTAGTCTGGCAAACCAGGTTGAGACCAGGCAATATTGTCTAAAATTATTTTTGAAATGTCTCCTAATTTCAGTGATTGAACTCGTTTTCAGGCTTTTATTCGAAGTGCACTACGAAACATAAGTAAAACTCGGATTACTTGGGTAAAGAGAGTACTGAAATCGACGGAAATATGTATATCATTCCTGATTCTATCTGCTACAACATTGGTTCAAGGACACATCTGCCCGTCCTTTGTATGAAAGTTGGGAAATAATATTCCGTCTGTTGAGCTGCACTTCTCAGTAATGAATCAGAATGCCTCGCTGGAAAATCTTTTTTATTGCTATTCGCTTATGATATATGTATTTCATAATAGATTTCACATGCATAGAAAATGCGTTATTTCTACAGTGCAACGCAATGGCGCATAAACTGATGCTTAATTTTTCCAGAATATTTAAACTGATGTACACCGGTTGTACATTTTAATGAACCAATTTCCCTTTAAGTATGCATATGTATTTAATTAACACATTAATGAAAAATCATTACACGAAATTATTTAAGTGTAATCTTCAAGCGCAATGTTCATATGTATGAAGTCCTGTAAAATCATGTAAATAATTTTGTGAGAATAAATTAGCATAATAGTGGGTACCACATTTCCTGACACTTGACACATTCCCAACGCAGATCTCGGCAGCGCTGAGGAAGCGCAGCTGACCGCGGTAGCTCCGCTGGTTCACGGGTGACGCTAAAACTTTATTATTCCATATATCGTTATCATTTTTATGTCGAATTTTATCGATATTATCATTATAATTGTCGCAATTATAGTGAGGAAATTGAAATTGTTCCTATTATAACTGTTATTATGACCTAAGCAATACATTTTTTCCAACACAAACGTGACTCTCGTGAATACGGTTATTTTACTTTTATTAATGAGTTCCTGTTTTCAAACTTCAAACCGTTTTTTATAGATTCAATGCTCATTTGCAGTCGAGAACTACGATATGGATTTTTGCGCTGAATTCTGCCCCGTGTTATGACGCCAAAATGGCCCCTACAACACGGAAATGGCAAACGTTGAAACAATTTGAACTTCTGCCCTGCGTTATGACGCCAAAATGGCCCCTACAACACGGAAATGGTAAACATCGAAACAATGGGAACTTCTGCCCCGCGTTATGACGCCGAAATGGCCGCTACAACTGGCCAGCGTTGAAACAATGGGAACTTCTGCCCCGCGTTATGACGCCAAAANCGCCAAAATGGCCCCTAGAATTCGGAAATGGTGAACATCGAAACAATCGGAAAGCCTTCTTGCCCGCAAGCGCTCACACACTTTCGTTGTCCAGCATGGAGATTTTTGTGGTTCTGGCAGTGACGTTTTAATTGCAGCCTGACACAGCCAAATGGAGAGCCAGGATTGGAGTGCAAATGGAACTTTGTTTCTCATCGCACATGGAATAAAGTAGACGAACTGCACCTGCTTCCGGGTTTTTCATTTATATTTGCGTCTAGCGCATGGAAGGTGTGGTGTCTTGCACTGGCTTCACTTTTGTTCGGAAATATCGTTGCCCATTCGCGCAATGTTGTATTTTTATCATTTTCCAGGTAACTATTAATTAAACATGCATACTTTTGTCATGGACGAATGGAACCTCCTTTTCTTTTGATGTAAATTCATCCTTGCCGTGTGGTCAAATGACCCAGAAATTGATTTTTTAGCGAAACTAATATCTGAAACATGAACAAACCTTTCGATTCTTTCTTCCCTTAGTCTTTAATTTCAGCCGGAAGGTATGTTTTTTCAACTTCAAAACGTAATTTACTACTGCAATGAGAAAAGATGTCCCAACTGCTGTAGTGGCCATGAGAATTGGTGCATGAAGCACAGCGAGTGCCACTGGTACGTATTCGCGTCAAAGAGCTCGGCAGGGATATTAAATTCCTCGCTTAACTTCAATTGAGAACAGTATGAAATTTAATGAAAGCATTCTGACGTATTTCGAAGCACATGAAGGCAATATAACAGCTGCTCTTCGCATCCATGAGTTAGAGCAAAATTATGTATGAAATTCCGATTGCTCTCGTGAATAAAGCATCTCAATTTTTTAAATCTGACTGAGACCCAATGATTTGCTCAGAAGTTAGCGCGGTCCTTGCCTTCCTCTGTGTAGCCAATTGTTCTCATTCGATCAGGCTAGAAACTGAAGCATAGAGCTTAAACTATTCACAAATCGTAAATGTAAATTTCGTTTAAACGTCTCTCATGTCGTTAACATGGCAATTTTTTTACAAAACATTGAATGTTCGCTTAACTTTTATATCATATTTTAGTACTTACTAGTACTTCTCTTTATACAACAATTACTAGGCCTACAGCCTCTCGCAGGTCTTTAATAAGACGTGAATCCTAACTTCTTACATACATTTAACGTGCCGTTGATTTCAATACTGATATTACTAACATGAGGTATTTGGAACAAGTTGTAAAATTTGTGAAAAGCAATCACCAAATTCGATCTATCTGCGCCGTATTTTCATTTCGAGGTGCTGTTTATGAACGCTTTTCTCTATTTGCCTAGGGTGAAACATCGGGCTGAACGTTCTCATGACTCCCAAATATTTCCTTTCAAATTAACAGTGCATGCACGATATACTCAGCCGGTTTCCTGCTTTAAAGAAAATCTCATCGTCTTTCTGTGGAATTTGTACGATATCATTTTCGTGCGAATTCCGTTTTTATCTTATTTTCGTTTCCAAACACGATAAACGATGGAGCAAGCTTTCCGTTTCATTCATCGTTTTTTACGCTCTTGAAGTTATAGCTCCTTTAGTAAAAAACATTTTCAATGTATATTATCATGGAAATTAATACGACAAGAATTTTATCGAAATGCTTCAAATATCCACTGTGATCATAATAAAGATAACAATTAATGTTTTCGATGAATCCCAATACTATATTATTATATTTCTTTTCTCATAATAAGAAAGCGACAATATTCTCGCTAGATTTAATCCCTTTTATCTAGATGAAGAAACTACTGCAATTCTTCTTTACTTCTCTAAGCAATTGAAGTTTCATGCGTGTGCACGACGTCGACGGTATGAGCTCATTCTTATAAATTGAGTTTCAATCTAAACGCAGGGTACGAAGTCAACGCAATTGTTTAATCTCGCAATAAAATGACGGAAAACGTGTCCTAACTGTGAGCTGTGCAGTCTGAGAGCGGACGAAATGGGAGCTTTGCTTATAGTTCCCAGTGACAGTGAGACTGAACGACCGCCGCAGAAGGGGCCCTTCACACGATCAGTCACTATCTCAATACTGTGTCGGATGACACCCAAATATGGGCATCGAATGCTGAATTTGCTTTCTATCCTGAAATCAGGTCGAAAGTCAAGGCACCTTACAGTCCCTTGACTTCCGACTTGACTCCAGAATAGAGAGAAAAGTTAGCATTCGACGCCCATATTAGGATATTTTTCGACACAGTCTTCACTCATTGACTGATCGTGGGAAGGGCCCTCTATGTATGACGACGGCTGATGATTGCGTTGGTTGCTTTCAGGGTTTGCATTGTGTTTCCTGCTTTCAGAATTTGTTGTTTATATGTTGCCTTAAGAATCCACGATATATGTGTTTAATATTTTCGGGATTTGTAGCATTTTGTTGCCTACAGAAGTTGCGGTGGTCTTCCTGCCTTCAGAATTTACGATGTATTGTGTGTTCGTTACTTATGTTTACATATATCTCCTGTAAGGTAACTGTTGCCATCAGAACTCTAGTCGTGTTCGTTGTGGACAGGTTCTGGTGATGGGTCATTTTCCTAATTCAAAGAAATATTAATTCCTATTCACATTCATCGTCAACAATAAGTGCACACGCCTTTTTCATTCACAATGCCGATTCCGGACGAAATGTTCTATTCCAGGCACCGACCGTAGGCAAATTTGTTAATTGCCATCGGAACAGAAACAGCAGCTATGCATGTTTACTTGCTTGTTTCCTCGAGAGCCCGGAGTGCAGACGCGCATGTTGGTGTACTTTGTTTGAGCACAGCGTGCACGAGCTCCAAAATTAAACAGATCGACGAGAGGCGATGGAGCAGAGCTGTAACGACGCCAAAGGCCGCTTTACGACCTTCTTAATTGAGTGTCTACACAGCACCCTTTAATAACACAGCCTTACGCCCCACACACACACTGCCATGCTCCGCTCCTCTTCCTCTCCCTGTTATTGCGCTCAAAAGTGTCTCCCGGACGCCAGTTTCAATGATGCTCTACCGTGTCGTGGCCTTGCTGGGTAGGCCAACCCGAGAGATTCGTAAATTAGAATCCAGAAGTCGTAGATTTCCAATAGCTTCCATGTAAGGAATGTAAACTACTTAAAACTGGGAATGGATTTTGTCATGAATTCGACTTCATTCACGAAGATGATAGAATTTTAAAGACTCGGACTGTCGGGAACCTCGATTCATATTTTAAAAATTTTCGCCTACGGAGGCTCCTAATCAATCAGAAATAATTGGAACACAAGGACCTTCTAGCCAGTTTCTGGCATTTAGGTATCACTCTGTAATGTTAACTATTCAATAATGAACATTCTACATTGATTTAAGCCCTGGCAAAAAGGGAATCCTTTTTTAATTTCAACATAGGTTAATTTATGATATAATGTAAAACACATTTATTTTAAGAAAATTTTGCAGGTCATAATTCCGAGCACAATCTAAATTTATCTTACTCATCGTACAGTTATTGACGAGTGCCTCTTCGAGCCAGGGTAAAATTTGCCAGCTTCAAATTGTCGAAGGCTAAAAATTCCCTAGTCAATTCTCGACCTTCGCTCACCAAATTGCGCGTCCGAACATAACCAAAGAATAAAGATCCCAAAGAACGTATTCTGCTCGTGTCCCAGGTGAGCTCCAGTAGTAAACAACATCGTATTCTGGGCCAAAAATATAAACAGTGAGGTTATAGCGCCATCCGTTGTCTTATGTAAGGCCCAGGGTGACTGGGTCACGCGCTGGCTTTAGTCTCGAGGTTGTAGACTGGATGCTATTTTCTAATCCCGAGAGTGAGATCCAACACTATTGCCAACAATAGGACATCAAATTCTTTCTGTGGAATTTCAGACATTTTTCAGGAGCTGTTCACATAGTATAGAGGATTGTCAGTCGCTGAAGTACATTGAGAAGCCCCTGAAAGGTTTTGAATCAGACATCTAAGATTTAGAGAGTCTGAAGCTGAGCGCCTGAATTATACCTGCCGTTAGTACGGTCTAACGGGCACGGGCGTTAGCATGTGAACGAAAAAACTGCGTAGCTGAGAGACGATGCTTGCTGTGACTTTCACGGAGGTCTGTGCGAGGAAGACCTTTCGCAGCGCTACCCTGCTGTGAGGTACATAACTATTTACACTCAACTTGTGATCATCAGGGCGTAGTACGCAGACGCAGGTAGAGGCTTGTTAGACTGGTGATAGAAAGTAGACTGGGTGTTATCTCAGTAGAGAGATAGGACTCAGAGAAGATATAGGACGCAGTTGTCAAGTGTGCCGGGCTTGGTAGATTCATAGGCCTCAAGAGATAGAGAGGGTGTGCACTTCAGATTGGGTTCTGCAGATTGAGAGGGTTTAGTAGACAGGAAGAGGTCAATAGAGTGATTGCAAAATCGGCAAATGGGGATTAGCAAACAGAAAGGGCTAGCAGGTAGATCCTTGAAGCGAAGCTAGTATTTTTCTGGGCTTTTAAGGGCTTAAAAAAGGACAAGGAAGCGTTGCCAAGATAGAATAAGATGTATAAATACGAAATTGAACATGAAAGTTCACCGTTCTATGCGACAGCTTTCAGCTAAGTTCCGATTCAAAAGCGTGAGTCGTTGGAGGAAACTCTTATTGAATAATGCCTGCTCAAGATATCTTTGTTTCATTAATTTTCCACCTTTACACTCGGTACGTTATTAATAATGCAACTCTGGTAGACATGTTGTGTCGCCGTGTGCCGCGATACAGGGGCCACGCTCATCTCTAGACACACTTGAACGCCGACGAAGATGAAAGGGCCGAAACTTTGGGCAATGGTGGTAGTGGTAGCGGTACAACACAGTTACTTCTTCCCTGGAGCCCTTAGTATTCCTTTCCTACATGTAAGACATGGTGCCCAGAAACACCGTAACACGATGTAGCAGCATCGGGAACTGAATCCCAGTGCAAAGTTTAGATGTATTTCATATGTATTTTATCAAAATCCTGTTCAGTGCTCCAAATTTGAACGTTCTTTATGGCAATCAATTACAAACTCGGCCAGTTGTAAAAATGAGCAGGGATTTTATTCCCACGTAAAATAACTTCGGAGCTTGTATACGAGCAGAAACAACCGTCACGACAGGTCTAATGGAAAACCAGCCCACTCGTGCCGAGCGCCCCTAGGAGCGACAGTCCTCGTCCTGCTGAGTGCCGACAATCAGGAACGCTGCAGAGTGTCTATTGTCCGCGGCAATTTCTCAAATTTGATTATTTTCCGGCGAGATAACATCGAATGGGACAAAGAGAGACTTCAGTATGTTATTACTGCCTTGCTGCGTCTGCCGCAGTGCCAGCTGCAGCCACTTTAGGCCGAGTTACATCTCCACGAATTGTTATGGAGCGAGAGAACATGGTGGAATTTTTGCGGGTGTCTCCGTACTGCGGCCAGATGTCATTTCGTCGCGTGGAGTTTGTGTGAAGTGATCATGGCTGGACAAATATGTATCTTTCATGAACGTCAAATAAATGGGGCATGTTTTGAAAATTGACTTTTTTGAAAATGGAACAAAATTAGAACATTGATTAACTATCGAACACATGAACAGCAGGCTTGATAATGCTTCATCAGACAGTTACGGTATGTTATAAGACATTTTTAACTGAAATGTGTGTATAGTACGCCAGTATTCAGCTTTTCAAGCTATTAAATCTACTCTGCAGTGGTTGTATTGCGATAGGAAGACTTTTAAAATTGCTTTTAACAACCTTTCCATTCGGGCATCAAAATAATAATAAGTATATCGGACATCTAGTAAAATAGTGCAAACATAGATGAAGTATAAGGAAGATGGACTTTTTCTGTCCTAAAACTTTACTTCAAACTAAAATTTACTAATTACTATTGTCTTCAACTGAATAAGTTAAAATTACAACTTACTTCGTAGTGAATGACTATTCCTCCACCGATATAACGCTATTCGCTCTTGTTAAACCGTATATTTGTTATTATTTAAAATGATAGCCTTTACAATTTGTCCACTTATAATGTTCATTTGAACATGATCCCTCATGTCATGAATAATGAGCTCAGATAGCACTGAAAACAATACCTCAGCACATCTAAGAAAGTCGTAGCCTTGTGCATGCATCATTTTCACCATTTTTCCATCAAAATTCTTTTTCTTTCAGAACTCATCATGTAACTAAATCCCTTGTTCTTTATTCGTTTTTTTTTTCTTTTTTGGTTTGACATTTTTCTGGTCATGAGACCAATTTTGTTCAGTATTGCTAAAATCCTTGCGTTGTGCATTGCTCGAAAGAGCAGCACCGTTCTCAAAGTTGAAATTCTCAGGTGCGTCGCGTATTGCCCAACACAGCAGCAACGTTCATCACCTTAAAGTTGCCTGCTTATCCAAAAGACTCTAAGTTTATAATTTCTTATGCTGTCATGAATTTATTGCTCAAATTAGTATTAGAAGTCTCGCTAGAGAAGGCCAATTACTGACGGCTGTCAGGTAATGATCGTCAGAAGTTGTTGCCAGAACGCCTCACGGAAAACTGATCAAATGAAAATCTTGGAATGATAAATTGGTTCAAATTATGCTCATTTTATGAGTCGGAAGAACTCATTTTCCTGCCCAAATATTCAAGAAATAGTCTCCGCATTAGCTCATTAAGCTTTACAAGCCTGTTACAACATGCTGGCATTATTATAGTCTTCATATTCAGGCGGGAAGTAATATAGTGTTTGAACTGTCATTATCATCTGCATATAATACTATAATATGGCACAAGAGTTGTTCGCTCAGCCCTTAATTTTATTCACGATTTAATATGTACAATACCACTAATAGAAGCCCACTAGCACGCAATAGTATATTTCAGCTTTTTACTTACCCTTCAATTTACTACTTCATACAGCATTTACTTGAGAACGGCTTCATAAAGCCGTTCTCAATTCATTCTAAGATAAGCGGACTTCAGCCCTTTACCAATACGTCGCTCACAGATTTACAAAAACGCTCATTTAGTGGCACGATAATTCTTCTCGCTTAATAAATGCTGACGTTCTTGCTTACTGCTTTGTCCTCCACAGCAGCCCCTCTATGCGAAATGTGAAGTTATTACGTATCTCTGACTCACAAACTGCTCTTGCTGTTCATTATCCGCCTTATCTTTCACTCCAATTGTTCACAATACCATTGCTACTTCAGTGTCTAAAGCATCATTCATTCTACTTGTCCATGACATCAATTTTACTGTTCACTATCCAATATATCATTTTTTCGACTGACCTTACATACCAGTTCCGTTATTCACTATCCAACCCATCATTCATTACACTCATCTAGAATGCCATTCTTGCTACTCACTCTTTGTCGCTATCATCCATTCCTGTCATTAAGAATTCTTCAAGCCCTGCCCGTGCTCTACTGCGCGTATGCCTACCTTCGCCCCCAAAAGTGGCGCATGCCCCGGACAAGAGGCTTGAATTCCCGTGCGCCCGATCCAAATCCCCGGCTGCTTTCGAACGTTATCAGTGAGCGTTGAGCAGCGACACCAGGGCCATTAGCTTCGCGACGAGCCCTGATTTGGCCGCTAATCAGCGCTATAATTGCATCCAACAGAGCCAGGCTTACATGCATGGTCCCTCGAGGACCTTCGCGCCAAACTGTTTAGGTCCAGAAGCACCGGGGTCCGTCCTTCCAAATTTGTTTGTTGAACTGTCCACACCTTTTGTTCCCGGCTCGTTTCTGTAGAGGAAGAACTCGTAGCAGAAATCCGACTCGCGCCATATAGGTCAAACGCCGCGTCGCGCTGGGTTAAAGGAAATCCCCAGCTGATGTAGCACAAAATGAAACAGCTGGAGTTTCTATTTAATTTTTGTCGGCAGCAAACAATTGGGCAGTTTTTGAACCAACGAGGTGTGATTGCTTCAATCGTAAAGTATTTGCTGCATTCGATGGTTCTTGAATACACGAACATTCAGTTTTAGCCGAAAACCATGGTTTTCACAGCGCTCGCTTTCCCTGTAGATCATTTAGAACATACAATGAAATCTTCAATAATCTCATTTTTGTACGAGTTTGCCCTCTATTTTTTAATGGTGAGCATTTTCTAACAACAAAAGTTACGCGTAGTTGAAAAATTATAAACGAATAAGAATTATTGCTCAGCACTGATTAAGATTCAAAGTTGAACCAGGGACAAAAGCCGCTGTTTCGATATTATAAGTTGGTAATTCAGAAAGGCTTTCAATACCGATGAGGAATAGAACTTCCATGTACATATGAACCCCCTCATATTCCAAAATACTTCAAATTAGCTGGAGATCAATTATAGAATACAAGACAATGAAAATAATCAAGAAAACAACCACAAAATTTAATTTGATCATAAAAGTCAGTAAAGTCTCACGAAACAAAATAAAAAATGTAATTCTGACATATGTACATGGCAGTAGTTGAAGTGTACGAGATGTTCGACCGAATATGAGAATTAAATTCGAGCGTTGAATTGTAGAAATGACTGAAGAGGACGAAACAGAGAAATATAATCTTAATACCAGAATTTATCGGCATTTGAGGAAGCGGCAAAACAGAACATGAGAATGTAAGTCCAATATAAGAAGGCTACATTTGAGTCAGCACACCATAAAGACAGATCAAGAAGCTAAGCACATCGTCAGACAGGCAGACCGGGAGTTGCTCCGGCCACTGTAAGGCTCTTTATGGTGGCCATAACGTCGCTTTGCTGCACCAAACCGCCAGCTGCCGCACTCCTCACGGCCTCTGATAACTCGCCCCCTTACGACCTCGACGAGCTGGTGTACTTTCCTTATGTCCGAAGCTCGCCCAAAATGTGAGCGGCGAGGGTTAGCGATGTGGCTGACTCTTACTGATTTGGCTCAGTCATTTTCCTTAAAATTGATATTGGGTTGAGCCTGCAGCAACTGAGACTTGAAGTTAGTGGTGCTGCTGCAATTTTTGCCCCAATCAATGCCGACTTGGATGAGCGAACTGAACGCACATTGCTGCTGCAGCTTGGCAATTTTCCTTGGAACTATTCGATTGAACTTGTCTTAATGTCCCTTTTATTTTTACTTTCTTGAGGTTGCTGCCGCTTTGGCTGTATAGTTACTCGGTTGCATTGTCATTGTGAGTTTCAACGAATATAACTATGAAACGTAGTAAGAAAATTCAACGCTAGTGACCAACTTTAGCGGTATGTCGTTACAATAAAGCTGAAATTGAGGCTCCGATTCAACGTCATTGTTTGTTTCAAAATGTTAATTGTGCCAGTAT
This sequence comes from Orchestia grillus, assembly GCA_014899125.1. Taxonomy (NCBI): domain Eukaryota; kingdom Metazoa; phylum Arthropoda; class Malacostraca; order Amphipoda; family Talitridae; genus Orchestia; species Orchestia grillus. Next base: position 7,633 of record VOMN01022679.1, on the reverse strand, counting down.
TAAATTTAAAGCACGTGTAAAAATACGTGATGAAAAATCCCATGTTCAGAACGTACTGCTGGCAAAGTTACCGTAAAGATATAATGAATAAGATCAGATATCATGCTTTCCTTTCACAGTCGCATGTTAAGCTTGGTGTCGGCCGGAGAAATGCAGAAATTCATAATTAATATTTTACAAACTTGTTTTGATTTAAAACGAAATTGACTCGCAAACATTTTCTTAGAATCAAAAACTGTTTTTAAAGGCTAAAAAAATGTCTGGCATCACTGTACATTTTACTTCTCAGAAAATAAGAGTTGGTTCTCCATGGCACTTACGGCTAGAACTCACTGAATGCCCTGTCTGAGGACACTTACTGAAGATACTCAGTGATAATTCTCACTGAGGTATTCACACAAAGCGCTGATGGCACTGATTGGCCACAAAGGCTATTAACTGAGGATACTGAAGAAAGTATTTCCAGAGTCAAATATAGAAGACGCAACTACATCCATTCACAGCTGGCCTTCAGTGAAGGCGCTCACTGAGAACACAAACAGGTGCCACTCGTTGAAGGTACTTGCCGAGAGGTACTCACCTCGAATGCTCTCTGAGAACACTTGCTGAGGCGCCTGACCACATAGACAACTGGGAAATAATGGCACCTAAAGTGTCGTGAGTGACTAGAGACACTGACGGAAGACACACCGGAGACACGCTCTGATATTAGCACTTCTTTGCCACAAAATTTCTTCGTTGTTTTATTCCCCACCGAGCCACGTGTTCCTGGTAACTGAGCTCGAGACCGCAACGTCAATGTAAATTCACGTTTTTTAATTCATTCAGTTGCGGCCACGGTTCACTTGAACGCGCAACGACGTCTAAAATTACAGCCTTTCATCGCGATGACTGTCTTCCTCCCATTTGCGTCACCCCCATCGTGTTACAGCCCCACCCTTCCCCTTCTTCTTTGTCCAACAGCCTATGTATATAATGTGATATTCATGTCTGTATCCCATAAAGTCAATTCATAATCTCTGACTTACTGAGCCTTGTTCATTACTTGGGCTTTGTAGAATGAGGTAAGAAGCACGATGTTGTCTTCCTTAATTATTTTCTCAGAACAGATATTAGGTCCCTTTTTAATGATACAATAAACGAAATTGGGCATTTTACGTAATGGATTGATTAAGCACACTCACATTACATGTCGGCGCTCCTTTCATCGGGGTAATTTTGAGTTGGGTTGCGGGTTTGCATGCGGGCGGGTAAAAGACAATTCGATGTCTTCGTAATTTTAGCGTCCAACTGATTTCTTAAGGAAAAGAATACCTTCTTATTATAGAGAAAACACCTGCATACACTGGGCATTTTTCGTGCGTATTATGTTTTAGATTTTGTGCATATTTCCAAATACAGGGCAACTGAGTGGGACTTAATTACAATTGTGAGTAACGGTATTTATGACATCATTAGACTCGTAATCTCGTAATTACTGCCGGGTATCACTGTGTTTATGACATCATTAGACTCGTAACATCGTAATTACTGCAGTGTGTCACTGTATTTATGACATCATTAGACTTGTAATCTCGTAATTACTGCAGTGTGTCTCTGTATTTAAGGCATCATTAGACTAGTAGACTCGTAATTACTTCAGGGAGTAATGGTATTCATGACTTCATGAGACTTGTGCACGAAAGTCGAATGAATACTGTCCTGACGGCGATTTCATCAACATTAATGTAGGGATCATCGATAAAATTTATTCGTTCAATAAATGCTTTGAAATGGCATAATATACATCTTTCCATGTGGGGCATGTGTACTTCACACCATGAGATGTGCAAAATTTTAATTCTAATATTCAAGATGAAAGTCATGTGCGGTGCGAGGGCACGATACTGGCAGGAGCGGTGAAGGTCTGTCGTCCCCAGCGGGAGAAAGTGCCCGCTGAACACAGTACCCGCTGAACAAAGTACCCACTGAACAAAGTACCCGCTGAACACAGTACCCGCTGAACACAGTACCCGCTGAACAAAGTACCCACTGAACACAGTACCCACTGAACAAAGTACCCACTGAATAAAGTACCCACTGAACAAAGTACCCTCGGAATTAGCTCCCTGGTAGGTAGATGAGGGGTTCCCAGCTGCCCGGGAGGTATTCGGCGCGATACACATAGGCCGTGCTACTGAAGCGCCACTACTACTTCCCGCTAGGTGCGAGAGGGGCTGAAGGGGGGAGAGGCGCGCATTCCATGGGGGCGACTAGAATTTTGAGATATTTCTCTCACTTGTCCGTGTAAGTGTGAGTTAATGTCCGAAAAAAATAATTGCATGGCATGTACGTATATGTAAAGTATGCACTCGCACATGAAGTGAATGAAAATACTTGTATGGGTACATGTGTTAGTGCATAAGTTACTACGTGTGGTACCTAGATTTTCATCATTACGAGCAGCAAACGGCTTTCATATCTAAACATAAGTATTCACTAAAGATGGAAGGAATAAATGAACAAGCCTTAAGCGCGTAAGAAACTCGGACGAGGTCGCTAGAATCCTAATTCTTAGGCTCCAGTCTTTGCTGCAAAAGTGTATGCTTTGCGTCGTTATGTCCTGTAGAAATAAATCATTTTATTCCTTTTAGTCCATTATTTTTTTTAGTTATTTTCCGCTTTTTCCGTTTTTTCGTTGTATAATCGAGTTGTATGATACGTGTGTTAACATGAACGCCTTAAATTTGGAGAATTGTATTTCATATCAGAAAATTTCTTTCGTTTTCTTCTTTCATTTATAGACGGTAGAAATAAAAAATAACCGATTCAAACAAGATAAGTTGGTCGCTATTCAAAGGAATAGAGGACCTGGCTTCATACTCGCTTTAAAATGGTCTCTCTCTCTCTCTCTCTCTCTCTCTCGCTCTACCTCTTACGACAACAATGCTCGGCCAAGGAATCCATGAAACGAGGCCGTTGTGAGGTGCACTTGAGAGCGAAGCGTTGAGCGTATGGAAATCCAAATTTACGATAAATCACTCCATGTCTTTAGAGGCGAAGTTCATCCAATAAAGTCCGTGCTCATTTTATATGCTGTTTTTGTCGGGTGTGCTCTTGAGGTTAGTGATGAGATTCATAATTCAGTGCCAAATCGGGGAAAAAGAAACATGCTGTACGGAGGATTCAACTAAGCCATTCAACTAAGAATTTGTAAAGGCAGGTCTGGAAAATGAAGGCAAAAATGTTAAAGCCATCCTTCTCAATAATAATACTACACACAGAAAAAAAGATGAGGCGAGCGGAAATATTGAAGCACAACATGCTGAAGTCAATAAACTTGTGGCTTATGTGCCCAAGCGGCGTTCGTATGAAACGATTTATAGAGCTATAATATTAACCGAGCTTAGCGGCTTTTTGAGGGACAAGCCTAAAATGGACTTCCTGCTCACTGCTGATGGTAAAAATGGTAAAAAATGTGCGTTAAGTAGCAGACATCTTCGAATATATGAATCTGTTGTACAAGCAGTTTCCAGGGACAAGTGAAACTTTTCTTGAGAAAAAAATGCTAATATTTTCTTTTATTCCGTTAATGGATTCATAACAGAAGTAGTTTTCCTTGCAAGAAAATGTACACTTCTATTGGCTAATAAATGGGAGCCGACTAATGAAACAGTGCTTGTCCCTGGGGGCCATCAGGAAACAAGAGTTTTACATACCTTCATGGTGAAAGGGAAATCTATGTTTGAATCCAAATTAATTTTCTAACGTAGGCAGTGCTATCCGATCCATTTGTTTCGATGCAATAGCAAGAAGAGCTCTTTAAAATAGAAAATAATGAGTCAGTTGATACTTTTTCACTATGCACGAAGCGGGATGACATTGCTTCGTGTTGTGAGAGATCACCCGAAGTCAACCAGCTAATTGAACGTTGCTTTGCTGCTGGTTTTGTTTTGTTTCTGAAGAAAATATTTATTCAATGTATCACTAAACGAGAATTTAAATTGAAGGCGACTAAATTAATGGGTAGTGCAGGGTGACCACTCATAAAACTGGTCGAAAGAATATGGAGTCAAAATTCCAAAAATTTTCGAAGAAAGAGTTAGAACAAAAGCCTCGGGAAAGGATATGTTTCACATATTACTTTTATTTGAGTCGAAGTAATTTTCAGTACCTCGAATATTTCAAGCTTTCGATCAGTCTTTTTCGAGTCATTTTGTGAGGAAATATCAATACGGATAAAATCAAATTGCTGAATTAGTCTACGGTTAATACGCCTAAGATTTAAGTATAAAATATTGCGAGCGAAATATCGTTAACACATGGCTGCGCGTAAAAACAAGTGAAGAGCTTACAAAATACTTTGGAAACATATATTGTGAACTAAAAATTAACATGGATTTTCACATGAACATTCTTCCATTTTAGCGTCCATTAGTGTTTGAGTCGTGACTCACGAGACGGATTTTTGAGCGACAGTCGTCTTCTCTCTTCAATAGGCTCAAATTTTTCTATGAGTCCTCTCAGATTGACTTTAGTATTGTTATCTTTTTTGAGCTTAAATCGAATTTTTAGTTTAATATATACTTCAATTTTATCGCCAAGTATTAAAATCATCGAAAGATTACATACAGATATAGCTTCTATTTGAATTATTTCGATACAAAGCTCGAATACACATACATACGATACTTATCAGTTTTCCATCGTATGATATGAATCTTATTCACTGTTTTCGTTTGAACAATTCCAAAAATACTTTGATGTTTCATTGTTTAGCTTGTTCTTTATTAGCAGTGAATACTCTTTTCTTATTTATCATTGTTCTAATGTTCCATAATTTTATTGTGGAATTTCTTCGTCACTTGTGCAGCCAAATATCTACTATCCTTTGATTCTTATTATGAAAAGGAGAACAACGATATGATAAGCCTATTTAATTGGAAACGTTTAGGGAAAATTTACAATCCATCATTAATATCGAGACGCTAAATGGAATATTCCAAAACGTTTATAATTGTGTGTATCACATCATTGATTTTTATGTTCATATAGAGAGCTAATTTTTCCAGAAATCAATCAATTAAACAATAAGTAATAATCCTTTAGACTGTTATATTCTGTGTTTTGAGAATGCAATGTTCTTTGGAAGATAACGTAGACCAATTTCATGACTTTTTAAACTTTATCCAGCTGAAAAGCGGCTTACTTTTCCATAAAAAAGTATTATATCAGCTCCGTGGCCGGAGGATCAGGGTTTAGAGGCGATAAGCCGGGGTGGCCGAACAAAGTTATGAACAACTGGTCTATGGTCAGCAAAACTCGTCTCAGAGCGTCACGTGACCGATGAAACTAGGAAAAGTTCGCTAAGCCTTAAAATCAACAGACGGTTTTGCCCCGTGGTTCTGTTTTCTACAGCAAACTTATTGTCCATAGAACTTATTTGCCATCGAGAACCATTTTTCAATAAATTATTTTTCTAGGACGCTCGTACTTTTTGCTTGATGTATTCTGCATGCAGCTTATTTACAAAGGAAAGCAGGGAATAAAATGATACAGTATATACCTCAGCCAGTGTACTGATATGCAAGATATTTCTCTTAGCATCTGTTAAACTTCAGTTTACAGAGTTTCCAAGTCATGAACTTAATAAAGGATATTTATGTAGAGGTGTATTTTATTAAAACTTATAAAAACTTTTGTTTCTCTTAATAATAGGCTGTATTCGACGAACATCTATTGGTAGATAATATTTTTAAAAATCCGTTCAAGATGCAATCCTCGCTAACATTCAAAGAACATTCTTGACAACCATTGCTTATAAAAACGCATTAGGATAAACTTTCTACCCAATAAAGTCGACAGCAAATTGTCTCGGTGTAGAATGACAATGACTTGACAAATAGGCAACTGTGACAGTGGGCGTTGCATTTACTGGTGCCTTTTACAGCTCTGATGCTACGATAATTGCTGCTCCCAAATGCACGTTGAGTGGCACAGACAGACGGCGTGCGCTGGTGAACTCTTGCGAGCGTCCTGGCTCCGCGACCCGAACTGTTTTGGTGCAGTGTGCGTGGTGGTATTTCGCAAGTGAAGTTTTAGTACGGGGCATTTATACAAACTGTCTAAGTGTACTTAGGAATTGGGGTTTTGTACGTCATGTGCTTGGGCGTTACGGAGGTAGAGTTTTTGTTCGTTTCACGCGTTGCTGTTATGAAGGCGGAGTTTTGCACGTCACGCAGTGGTGTTACGGTGGTGGAGTTTTGTACTGCACGCTCAGAGCGGTACATCGGATGCTATGTTTTTGTGCAGTGCACAGAACTGCTCAAGGGAAGGGAATGGCCTAGTTCATGTCGAGAAAAAGAGGATGATTGGGGCAAGTCAAAATCTCAATTTGGACGGAAGCCCGATGTTTTGAGCACTGATACATACATCAGTGATCATGTAGAAAGAGTCGAAACTATCTACTGCCTACATACCGTTTAGGAAGTGGCCTATGAGTAGGAGGACAATTTCGTCTCTAAAAGAAAAGAGTATCCGTTGTTAGGTGCCACCGCTCACAATGAGTCTTTTAGCACTGTTATGGAATCTTACTCTGCAATAAATATTAAAGTACGACATTCAATGAACTGAGGCTGGAAAGTATAAATTTAATTTTTCTACCTAACTCTGTCCGTTTGTTTTGTCATTTACATCTAACTTTTCCGCTTTTTGAGTAATTCTATAGATTTATTACTTTTTATCTCAGGTGCTACCTATGGGAAAAAAGTGTGTTACCTGGGCTATTCATACACTAGCAGAAAGATGCAAATATTACTACATATTGTTCGTTCTCCTATCAAGACCTGCAATTGCACTGCACTACACATGTACGATGGCGTGATGAAGTCGAGTGGTGAAGCGATGCGGTCTAACATCATTAATGAAACTTGGGATAGTTAACAGGAGCAAGACTGCGAGCGTCTCGAAACATCGTATTCGGGCGTGTACACGCCAGCCCGGCGTGTGACCTATCAGGACGTGCACACTTCAGCCCGGCGTGTGACCTATCAGGACGTGCACACACCAGCCCGGCGTGTGACCTATCACAACGTGCACACACCAGCCCAACGTGTGACCTATCAGGACGTGCACACTTCAGCCCGGCGCGTGACAGCCTTGCCGTGTGCAGTGGCCGAGAAAGCTACACCCTCGTTGTGAAGCTCATTGCTTAAATTACGATGAATCACGTCCATAATAACCTACGCGACAAGGCATAACCTTGGCTAATGAAGAAGCTGTGTAAATTGCCTAGACTGAGGTGCTTGGCGTGACGTACGGGGGTGATGAGCTCATGCTGCCGTGTGGGGTTATTGCTTGGGGGGAAGGGGAAGTGGGGGTATTGAGGTGGTGTAGGGATGTGTGGTCACTTTAGAGGTGTAGGTGGTGGGTTGTGTGGTTAATGGGTGGTGTAGGGATGTGTGATGACTTCAGATGCGTAGGTGGTGGGTTAAGTGGTTAATGGCTGGTGTAGGGATGAGTGAGTCACTTAGATGTGTACGTGATGAAGCTGTGTAGGTGACGAGAGGTATGTAGGAATGTGTGGTGACGGTGGGTGTATAAATGATGGGGTTGTACAGGGTGTCCCAGAAAAAAGGAAACCCATTTTCAAATT
>VOMN01022675.1:0-19799 GCA_014899125.1 Orchestia grillus | reverse complement strand
GTACGCGTCAGATTTCTGTACTCCCACAACGTGCATAAACTAAACTTGACGAGTTTAGGAAATTTTGACGATGAATATTGTTCAAGTGCAGTGCAAAGCGATTATTTCTCCACACCACACACGCACTCTGCAGCATGATGAATCACATGACAACCCAAGGAGGTATAAAGCCAGATCTTCTTTGGCAGGAGTAAAGCAGTGGGCGAATTCCTCACAGAAGTGGCGTGACTCGGTAAAGAGGTCGCCCAGGCAGCTGTGCCAAATGACGGCCTTCCAGTGCTGGATTAGCTCTTGTAATGAACGGCTCAAATAGACACGGAATGACGCACGATAGAGTCAATCCAGCCGATGCTCAAGGCAGGACGCTCAAGTCAATGAATAAAGTTCCCAATGGGACTTGAAATAAGGAACGGTAAACCCGCGATGAAACTGCAATTCGTCCGAAAAATGATGATGCAGTGTTCAGTAGCATCAGGAAAAAGAATACGTGCCAGCGTGGATGGAGACTTGACCTTAAATGTTTTCAGCGAGCAAGCGTCACTCGGAGAACAAAATTTCATTAGAAAAAGAGTTGTACCTCTCCAACTACACAGTGCCAAGTTTTAACGACAATAAGTCTCCACAGGCGCGCTGCGAGTGTCTCATCTCGACAAAACTTACTCCGGAGAAATGAAAAAAGAAGTTTGGGCGGACAGTGAAAACGGACGAAATGTGAAGCGAAAAGACAAAAACGCTTTCGCAGATCAAACGAGGTCCGAAAACTCATCTGGCTTAAGTTGAGAGGAGGTAGCGACGTGCTCACTGCCCATAATTTATGGCGCGAGTTACGATTGGCTTCAAGGAAACAAGGGACGGTCTTGGCATCGCCTTAGAAGCACCACAGAAAAATTAAAAAAAAACACCGAAAACTGCACTTCTGATTTATTAGGATCGATAACGAATAAAATTTACAATTGAAAATCAAGAAAGTATTCATAAAATAAATTATTTCTTTGCACTATGTGCATACGATTCTCCTTCACAGCTCACACTCCTTAGTTGATGAATAATAGCGATATTCATTACTGTTCCTTTAGATACTTCACCAAGTGGAGTAAAAGAACAATGCATCCTTTCATGCTTTGAGTTTCATGTTCGAATATCAATCAAGCAGCAAAAATTCCAACCTTGGGGTGGTTTTAATACAACTCACCACGCATTTCACAAGCCCACTGATAAAACGAAAGAAAAAGCAGAAATTTCATGAACAAAGACGTCGAAAAAATTGAGCAGCGGCGCCGCTCTGTGAACTCGACTGAGAGTTGGCTAACCTCAACAGCAGTTGAGCGAATCAGAAAAGTGAACTGTGGAAGTGAATGAACTTCGCAAATGAAAAGAGATTTTCATTCTTTCCAGCGTCGCTGCAGCTTAAAATCACACGAAATCGAATTCGTAGCTAGCACATTTTTTGCAAATTTTGTAAAATGAGTCTCATTTCAAATCGTGGAAACGCCGAAACTCAGGTACGATGTAATTGAACGACCTATACAAAAAAAATATATCACAGCAATAATGATACTATCAATGATACTTGCTTCACTCCAGCATTACGTTTTCAGGTATGAGAATATAAATGAGAATTTTTACTTAAATAAGCACTATTTACCGAGTACGGAACCAGTATATCAAATAGGACGCAAATATTGCATTAATAGAGAAAAATGATGAGCTGAATGCACACATATCACTTGCACCCTCACATAGAGGTAAATATTTCTATGTAAATCGTCAGAGGAATAGATTGAAAGAATGATGAGCGAAATTTTTTCCGCAGAAGTAGTCAAGAGACCATTAATAAAAGATAAATGCTATATTCTACACGAAAAAAATGAGCGTCATTTTCAAATAAAATATAAAGCATTTTTTTCCGAGATCAAATGGCAAACAGAAAATAACGTAGCTGAATCTCATAAACAAACTAAATAATAGGGATCAAAAACATTAAGCAATTGAACATGACATCAATCTTCAGCCATGGTCATAAAAAATCGACTGAACGTAGTTAAAAATTGGGTTAAACGTTTAAATTTTCACGTAAAATCAACAATAAATTATGAAATTACAAATTTGACATCAAAAGTGGCTATTATCAGAGATGTTTAAAACGGTGAAATACTTTTTAAAATAGCTATCAAACTTGAATTCCTCGGCAGAAACGTTGTTTGTGAAAAATTGAAGCCAGCAGACACGTGTGTTTCTCGTTATGCACTAAGATGAAACATTTCCATCTGGGTATCATTAGCACACAAATTGCTACGGATATGATTTCAAAACTTTCAGTACTCAATCCAGTGAGGTATTACGAGTAATTCCATAAAATAATCCCTACAAAAACAATTACGTGCGACTTTCAGTACTCAACACAGAGGTATAACATCCATACAATAACCCATACAAAGACAATGACGAGCGCCTTTCAGTACTCAACACAGAGGTATAACTTCCATACAGTAATTCATACAAAGACAATTACAAGCAACATTCAGTATTCACCCAACACGGTGAGGTATAAGTTCCATACAATAATCCATACAAAGACAATGACGAGCGCCTCTCAGTACTCACTCAGCACGGTGAGGTGACCAGTAGCGCGGATGGCGGAGTGGCCGTCGGCAGGTCCGACCTGACACTGGAAGTCAGCATCGTCTACCAGCGTCGTGTTCTGGATACGTAAATGATGTTCTCCCGCCGACGGTTCACCAACCATCTGGTACCGCTCGTTCGTTGGGATGCTTCGATTAAATCCTGAAAAGAAAGATGTATTGCAATAATATATTCTCAGGATGACCCGTGTTATCGATCATCGCAATAACGGGTTAGTAATACGTAAAATTTAAAATAAATAATGATATCATTTAATGTGGCATGAAAAATGTTTTCAGACCTGAGCTCTTCGAATTTATCACATGAAAATTGTGGCAGGAAGTAATTTTGTTTTTAAACAACAGAAAACAAAGTAGTATATGGTTTGTAGAATCTTTTCAACACGTGTGTATATTGAGCACATAAAGGAACACTGTGTCGAAAATTTTTCTCAATATGCAAATGTAATATACACTCCATACAAATATAAAAAAATATTGAGAATTTCAGAACGTCTCCCATAAAATAAAAAAACAAATCAAGAACCATATGAAGTCACAAATCAAACTAATAAACGAATGTTTTCAAAAATAAAAACGTACATCATGAGCATAATGGCACTCATTGGAAAACTATTTTTCTTCAATGATAGTTTTTCAAATGATTGTTAATATTCATTCAAGAAAACTCAGACTCAAAAATAGTATCATTTTGATACTAGAATTTTTTTTTGCTAAACTTAGAACAACTAGGTGAAAATGTAATGAAAATTACTTGAAAATGAATATTGGCATCAAAATTACAAGTCAAGTGAAGGAAGAACAACCAGCCTTAACTTGATTTGTGTTAAGTAAATAAATATCTCAACCATCGATAAATGAACAGTGCAGAATATCCATTACGGACCTACAGGTCTCAGAATTACACAGTGAATCGAATCTAAAAAAACACCGAGAAACTTGCCTAAATTTTATTTTTTCAGATTACAATGAAAACTTCATGTAATCAGAATTATACAATCAAAATATCCTTAAAAACCAAATTAGACCGCACTTTAATCTACATTAGCGTCAAATTTATGTGTTCTTTCTAAAAAGTCGAAAATCTTACTCATGGGATTCCAACAATAGATACTTAAATGTTAGTACCAAATTCCGTAGAGTTTTATAGTAAATTCTTCCACTTAGGATAAAGAATAGAGTCTTAAAAGTCCTCCTTCCGTAGAAAAGATTGCGACAAGAAATCTGGCTCCTTTGCATACAGCTATACGACGAACAACAATTATGTAAACGTAAGTGCTAGTTAATAACAATAACGACCAAACTTCGGAACAGTTTGCTATAAAAGACTCAGAACAGCGACAATGATACGCATTAACATTCATAGTCTAATCTGCAGTTCAGGACCTCATTTGGGATGTGCACAAAATCTTATGACATTTTAATAACACAGATGATCACACCCCGTAAAACGCTTTCAAACTCAAGTACCTAAAATGATCATTTTTATTCAAGGCTAACGAATTTTCAACACGATGCAAACTTTGAACAGGAACACTGGGCAACGAGATGGTGCGAACATAGCCCATCAGCGGTCTCACAAAACTGAGTAGCATTCATTCACTCAATGTCGGTAAGAATATCGCCCCCAAACAGTATATACGTCAACGTAATACAGCAATTATAAGCAGGCGCGCATCAACCGCAAGTTAGCACAAGATTCCGGCGCCATGATTGGACAGCGGTCGTGGCAGCCGGTCACGACCACCGCAAAGGTCAGCTGTTCCCACGCGTCCGAGTTTATTGGAGCGCGAGCGTTCGAATTCTCCCACGTATCTCACGCAAAATAGAAAAATACGCCCGAGGTGTGCAGGAACGCACCGGGCCGCCAATTAACGGGCCATAATGAAGAAGGAATTTCATTCATTGCGAGTAGGTCAAGATTCAGGGTCTGGAAAACTCAAAGGCGAGTGAACTTCAAAGTTGAACTCGGAAATAAGATCCTAATTTTAACATTTTTATCGAGGTGAACCAGCGAGTTAACTTCCCCAGAAAATGTTTATTAAACCAAACGACAAAACTTTATACCGTACGTAATTTATTTAGAGTTGAAATAACTCAGGGTATTTAGAAAAAAATTATATATGTCAAAATCCGTAAAAATGTAACGTGTTGTCAGCGTTTCAGCTAAGTGAAAATGAAAGATTTTATGATGGAACGCGTTTGTAGGAATCTTGGTTTCAAGATCGACTGAACTCATGCTGCCACGTAGTTTTAACTCTTGCATTTAAGGAAGACTATACGAGCCGATCAAAAATCCTGAATAATTTCAGCGACCGTGACAAGGACACACAAGTCGATCGATTCAACCCTTTAACTGCCGATTCTTTTTTCGAAAAAAATAAAACTTATGGCATAGATTACTGGTTTATAAATCTAGGATACTTCTAAAATTAGTTTAAAAATTCATACTTCCATAAATTAGGGTACAGGCTCAGTTTTTTTTTATCCCATCGGTATTTGATAATGGGATTATATATTCTAATAGTTTTATTTGAAACACTTTAATTGATGGAACGTTATTTATTGGAGCAAATACACATAAAAAAAAAATAGCAGCCCGCTGGTAAATCATTTCATGTTATTGCTACGATTTCTATACCAACTGCGATTTTTTGAAAAGATGTGGGACGCATTGTCCTAATTCGGGAGTGAAAGGATTAAAACCCATATTTTTTTTAGCTGTCTAAGAGTCGTTCACTGTGAAATTGCACCACAAGGTCAGACCGCCAACGAGGAACTACGTACAAAATTACAAAGCGTTTAAATAATGGGATGTGGCACGAGAAGCCAAACTGTCGCAAACCAAGCGCTAGGTGTCGCACCCCAATAACGCGCCTCGTCACTCGTCCTTGATTGTGTCCCCAGTTTTGGGGCCCCAGAGAAACGGTCACCTTCCTCGCCCTCTGTACTTGCCACACTTGAGCCCGTAAGTTTTCCCTCCAGCTAAAACCCACCATAAAAGTGCACTGTTTTTAAAGTGCAGACGAGGTTAAACAAAGTTCGCTCAGGTAGCTCGGAGCCATCTCGTTAGCTGAGTTCCGAGGAGCATTTCAACGTCAGAGACGATAGGTACGGCCACGGCAAGCTAAGGGAAGTACTTAAGATTAAAGGGAGTAGACACGTCTAGTATTATAATTCTGGCAGATTCTTGAGATCAAAGTCCGCATTTTATAAGAATAGACCTTGTACAGGGTAGATCAAACAAGATAATTCATGTACATTAGAAATTATCAAATACTCGAAACGCTTCTTCCAGTAATAGGAATACACGATGAACTTGCTTTGGGTTGACACCTAATATCGTAAATTAGGTCGATATTTCTACACAATAAAGACAGTGATACGTTTAAAAACCTTTGCGGAGTTGTGAAGCGTGTCATCTGCGGTCGACAAGCGAGAACCGGAAGAGCGGATAGAAATTTTTCAGCGAGAACAATGAAGGCAAACATAAGAGGGCCAACGGAAGGTCCAAGAACAAGGCTTTTATTTTAAGGCTATTGGTGCCTAAGGTGCTTCTGTTTGCTCGCACAAAAGGCGCACTCAGCACAATCAAATGCTAATTTCACGGCTGTGCAATAAACGAGCGTCTTCCACTAGCCCTTCGAAGAGTACTTCCGCCCCAAGCAATGGCGTTGCCTTGCCCGAACTGAGGACAAAAAAAAAATGTACGAAATAACTTCGTTTTCACAAATTTTTATTTTGCTGCCCATACCATTCCGACAAAAATCTCAAAGACACAATTACGCAAAGCTTTTGAAAATTTTTTTGTAATGCTTCCAATAAATCACATTTCGTAACATCAAAATTAAGTGTGCGAGAAACACAACGTAGAAGTTCGTCATTTTTAACGAAAAGCTGGGAGCGAATTTAAATTACAACCACTATTTTAGTAAATATATTGTTTTCCAGGAAACAACAACTCAAAGTTGTGACACCAGGCTACACATCATGCTTCCAAAAACAAAGCGATGCACAGCGCACGAAAGAGATAACATGTCGTGTAAGTCAATTTTAGCTTCAGACCACACGCTCATTCCAAGGTGGCTTTCGGCGAGAAAATCTGCATGAGTGCACGAGGACTGACGACAGATATGTTCTGAAGGCCCTCAGCTGGTGAGCCGAAAGGAGCATGTAATTATGAGAGTGGGCAGGCTGACGAGAGCCCTTCTATTACCTAGCGTATGAAGAGAACCAGAGCCACGCATCAACACCATCGACCGGAGCTCTCAGAGCAAGAGAAAGAAAGAGTCTGTTTCTAAAGTGGGACTCCAACCACTAAAATAAATTGAAGAACTGCTGGGACACAGAAAAGCTGAATATTAGTAGCCAGAAACTGCAGAGAAACATGGAATTTTGCTATAAGGAGGTGTTCAGTGAAATAATAAAAATGAAATAAGTACCAATTTGCTAATGAAACATTGGTAAATTAGGTTAGCAATAATTGGAATGCGGTATTATATGCCAGTAACAATTTAAAAACTTTAGTATTACATCTCACGGCATTGAAATTGTATAAAGATATATCATTAAAAACGTAACAAATTTTGTTCAAGCTAATTATACATTAAATGAGACTACGTTCCATAGCGCAACTGAAATCCATTCGACCAGTCTACGGAGCCACAACTCGCTAAATATTCCACAGAAATACAAAAATTATCAATGAGTCCGCTAAGTAAGACAAGATTTAAAAAAACATGAAAGCCAAGTCCAGCGATCATAGTTCGAGAAGGGGAATTTCAGACTTTAATTAACAATAACGAATTCTTCAAGTTGGAGGTGAGAACAATATCATGACTCCCAAGTTGAAGGCAAGTTGTGCCACAGAGGCAAATGCCACAAGAATACTTGAGACGCTTCTCTCGGATCGCCTTCCACTTGCCTTACACCTGCATATACAAGTTAAGGTTCCAATTAGCACAAGTTTCCGAGCCTAACCCGCATAGCTTCAAGCACTGCTCTCATGTCGGAAGTTTTAGTAAAGGATGCGCTTGCGTGTTACTAACTTTGGTGACGCACGAAATAAACGACGTCTCAGGATTTAATTTTTATCTGGTCTCAAAATCGTTCTTCGGTTCTCTAAAATAATTTCGTATTGAGAGCTTCGGTGACTTCATGGAAGTCAATATAATCACAAGTAAAAGTGAAAAAACTTCGAGGACTTCTTTCATACGAAAAGACTACCTCTGTTTCGAATCATTTTCAGATAATGAAGGACTATCCTGCAAACACTCATTGGAGGTACTAAACGTGACATGCATCTACAAAAAAGGTTGTCACGCAGATATCGATCAGAAGTCATTTTTGAAGCGAACACAGAATAAATAAATTACGAAAAAGCTCAACCTACAACTTCCACCAGAAATTTTTTCCAAAATATTTTCAAAGCAATTTTTCATCACCGTAGAACGCAAGAACTTCATGCATTATGCTGTAAATAAACAGCGAAAGCAATATGAATCACAGTCGACTGAGCTTTCATACGATTTATCCCTCTCTGCCTGAACACTAAATTTATTTTATAGCAGACAGGACCATCACGGAGCATCCGAAGCGAGAACTATTTGCGTTGCCATGGAAGATTTGATGCACTTTAGGCGATCAGATGGCTCGTTGCGGCGTAACCCTTTTCTGTGCAACACGGCGCTGTTCAGAGGCTCGCCAGGCGAGAAGAATTATATGCTTCAACGATGATAATTTGATGCAATCACGTCAGCCGTCGCAATAATCGTGAACTTTCAACGCTCTTGATGGAGCTATAAAGAGAACATCGCATCGCAAAGCGCTCCTGAGATATGGCGCATAAATTTCCAGGACTGCGTCGCAAACCCAAATTCATCAACCTGTACGAGGCAATACTAACTATGATAGCTGTAGTGCGCAGAATTAGAAACAAGAGCAGCCATGAAAATTTCACGGCAGCGCAACAATTCAGGAACTAGACAGTGGTAAGATGCCAAAATTAAGGCCAATGAAAGGTCCTAAAATGCATGAACAAAGTACGCTGATTAAAATACTTAGAGCAAATAAGTTTAATTTCGACACACACGAGTATTTATGCACCCTCAAATTCTGAGTAATAACTCCATAATGCTAATAAAAGATAACATTGAAATAAACGGAACAACTTGCTTTTTAAAAGCAGTAAAGGAAATCGAAGCGCGTGATAGAACAGTATGATATATTAAGTGTTTTTTAAACTAATTAAGCCAAAAGTAAATGGGATCAGGCATGACTTGAGAACTCAACCCCAGATTTCAAAGGCGTATGCGGCCTTAATTAACGTAGCTATAATTGAACTTCAAATGAGCCAAGTTCATTAAATCGAAGTTTCTAACTTAAAATCGAAAGCATAGCTCTCACTTCGAGTGGCCTAACTTAACGGCAAAAACGCCATTTCAGTGCTATGAATGCACGGATTAGCTTTCCCGCTACTCTGATTTGCCTAAATGCAAGCTTGGACGGCAAGAAAACGGCGGCGATTACACAGACTTATTCCACAAATCCTTTAATAACGAAAAGAAACGTGAAATTTAGAATTGCCTTGTAACCCTGTAATCAACAGCAGAGCATGACGCAAAAAAGCCTGACTCAAGAAAGCATGGAGTGTATAAAAGTCTAGATAATAAGGGGACTTCTCGACTGCAATTTGTATTTAGAGCCGGAGAATGAATAATGAGAGAGAGAATTACAGTAACATGGGGCAGACCATCGGGCAGTCATTAATCTCCTGCACGAGAAAGAGAAAGCGCACCACTTGTTGAGCGTCGCCGTGGCTTTCTTCAGAATAGCAATGACATCAAACGAAAGCCCATGCAGTCTTGGAGGGGAGAATTTCCAACGGGGATCAAAAACATGGAGAATTGTTCCACAGCATTAGAATTTACACCGGCGTTATGAAAATTATGATCCTTCGTATTATGTGCTTTTCATATTACTGTAGGCATAATAGTAAAATATCTGAAACACACCCTAGAAGGAATGTTGCTGTTTTTAAAAAAAATCACTTCGTACCAAACATAGAAGAAAACGCGCACGTACTGAAATCTGCTGAAAAACACTTCAACTGTCAAAAAAAGAAACGTCAAATAAGAATGTTTTCCAAATTCCAAAATTGAAATACGCGAAAGCAAACTTATCCGAAAAGAACGGTAGGTTCCAAAGTTCCGACTGCAGATCTCTTTCTTTCGATATTTCTAAACAAACAAGTCAATTCGCTACGGCGTCACGTGCAGGGCACGTGAAATTGCTTAGGAAAACAAAGCTCGCAAGTCACCTTGGGGTAGACACCTGCTTCATGTAAGAGCCTATCCTTGCTGGCATAATGAGTCGAATTCACACCTAACACTTTCCTCGCGACTTTCAGAAACAATGGGCTTCGTTCTAGTTTACGTTCGAAGCCTCTGACTGACGGCGGAATTGGGCGCTCTCAGCATTACCGAGCGTTACCAATATTATAGAGCGAATGTCAATACCTCACTCTGAATAACGGCCGATGGTATGGAAGATTGCCAATACTTGTACCGCTGGCATTATGTGTTGGTCGATTTTGGTGTGATCAGTATTCATGCAGTAAAAGTTAGGTGAAAGTTGTCCTCAGTTTTGAAAAGTTAACCGAGTTCCATTTTCAAGAATGGGGATAAATTGTTAAAAAACGCATGCGCTACATCCGCGTTCACAATGAAATATTCGTGCTTCAAAGGCAAAAATAAAAAACGTATGAATCATTCGTGCACTTCAGACAAGGTATGAACAAGAACTTTGAAAGTGCCAAGCTTCAGTGATCCAGTCAGTAATAAAAGTAAAAAGAGCGCACGGAAAACTAAAATATGGAAGTAGTAGGGATACATGGGAATGAAAGATGACTTTGAGCTCAATAACATCTTCTTTAATTATACCGTTCGCCTTACAAATCTATGAGAGACGGCCCTAGCTTAGACATACATACTGCAACACAATCCCAAAAATGAAGGATAGTTAAATTTTGGGGCAGCATAGAATGTTTCCACTACATAAAACCCAAGAATTAGTTGGTAAATTTTAAAATGTCTTTTCTTTGACATACATGCCTTCACATGCCCTCAAAAGTGTCAAAAGGAATGACTCAATATCAGTCAGATTTGGGCAACATTTCTAGTTCTCCTTTAGAAATGGATAATTTCATCCTTTTCATTCTCTTTTACCAATTATATTTACCCTACTTTCATGATACAACTGAGTTTATGTAATAAACTTCTTTAATCATAAAATGAACAACCACTTTTCCACCATGAATTTCAGCAGTTTCTCACCGAGTCTCAAAATCCATCTTTAGCATCCTACCCTCAAAGATACTAACGAACAGTAAAACATATTCACATCGTACTGCAACCCTTAATTTTCTCTCACAAGGTTCTAATTTTAACTAGTGGTAAATGGAGGTGCCTGAGAGCAGAAGTTCCCAAAATAGAGTGCTAAGTTTTTGAAATAGTGAGCTGAGAAATTCAGCTTCGACGTATCGAGGAAACCCTTTGGTCAGCATCGCCGTTCCAATCAGAGGCGCTCTTGACAAGTCTTGTTCGGCTGCACCGCTGAGCTCTGAACACGAAACGCTCTACTGGCTAAATTTCAGAGCAAAGTTGTGAACAACGAAGACACGAGAAAGCCTCTAAACTGCGAGGCTTTGCCAAGGGTGCACAGGTCGCTTTCAAAGCTATGTCGCATGCACAATAAGTCTTGTTCGACGGCCGTCTTCCGAGTGCTCAAGGTGCGAGAATAAGAATGGGTGTTGCGGCGCATGTGTCGTGGGAATGGTGTAGATGTACGTATCGTTTACACGAACGTTTTGGATTTTAGAGCTGTAGCGATGTGGTTGTGAAGGGAACATCTGAGAGTCACGGATGCGCGTGTGCAGGATAGAAGTGCAGGATAGAAGTGCAGGATAGAAGTGCGGGATAGAAGTGCGGGATAGAAGTGCGGGATAGAAGTGCAGGACAGAAGTGCAGGACAGAAGTGCAGGACAGAAGTGCAGGATAGAAGTGCAGGATAGAGGTGCAGGATAGAAGTGCATGATAGAAGTTCAGCAAAATAGAATGAAATCTTGAGTGTCGAGCAGCTAAGGATAAAAAAACACATTAACAATAATAGCCCCTACGTTCACAGCGCAGGAAATAACTCGAGCAGGACCTGACAAGACAGAACTCAAGACTCATGGTCACCATGACAAATATTTTGACGACAAACAATGGTGGGCACAGGTGAACCCCCAAACTAAGCGTCGGGTAGCCGCATGAGCGACGCTTGGTGATATCAAAGCGCATCGTCAGACGAGAGCGCTTCGTGGGCCGACGATCGAGTGGAGCAGATCAAAGAACTCGAGCGCAGACTCAGAATGTTATCGGTGTCGACCACAGAGCCTTTCAAGACCTTTAATGCGGTCTCAAGTGATATCATGGAACAGACACGAAAATGAGAGCTCAGATATAGGCTTTTTTGAAGATCTTAAGTGAAAACGCCAATGTCCTAATTAACTGGATGATATGAGAATTTTAGATGTGTGGTTTCAAACATCGACGTAGATAAAAAGTTGTACCCACGAGCGAATTTATATACCAGCAGCTACCACTTTATTTTATTTACATGCAACTCACGAAAATAATAACGATTTTTGGTCAATTAATTATGTACTTAAGAAAAACGGGCTGAATCTTGCATGATCTGTGTTTCTCATGACAAGAGGTCAATTAAAGACTAATTCTAATATGTCATATGAGCGGGACTTAATATGTACGTTCTCAAAACTCGTCTCCAAGCAACAATCCTTTGTATCAGACTCCATCAACTTGCATACAGAAAATGCGCCTACAGAAGTAAAAATTTCACTATCGACTTAGAAAGTACTCGATTAGAGGACAACTCTGCCACGGCTTCTGAGGCAGCACCCTCTACACATCACTCCATAGCATAAAAAGGACGCGATGTCCTTTTTATGCTATAGCGATACTGGCTTCACTTTCAGCTTAGCGATACTGGCTTTACGGCACTTCATCTCTCAAGTAGGGTACTGTGCTAGTGCTAAAATTGTCCGTTCTGATGTAGAACTGACATAGCAATAGTGCATGAGCCCGTCCTCAATCCAACAACCGTCGTTCAACAAAGACCGTTAGATCACACTCTAAAACTATTGCTAAATGCAGCTTGCACGCCCCGTAGTGCAGAGTTCCAGAGCCTAGACGTAAAGGGTACTGGTCGTGTACTGTGCTCAATTGCCTCCTAATCTTGCAAATATCTTAACCTTTAAATTCGCGCATTTATCTAAAGGTTAAATAAAATATTTTGAGGGAAATTGTACAATATAATAAGCCAGTCAACTCATGCATCAAATTAGATTGAAAAATTTGGCGTTTAATTAACTATATTGCTGTTGTATCATATATGATCCAAGGGGAAACTTTCGGTTAGTCCATCAAATAGTTAGTTTGTATCATTTATGATACACGGTGCATTTAAAGGGTTAAAAGTTCAGGCCTTGTCGTGTACGCAGCACATGTGATAGATAAATCATAATCAAACACTCAATACGAAGAGGTGGGAGTGGAGGGCAGAGAGCATGTGGCCGCCGTCAGAAAGTCCAGCAGAAAACAAGTGCATTCTGCCAGCAATCGATTTTCCGGTCAGTCCGCGCAAAAAAATGCATCTTCAGGTTTGAGTTAGGCGCTCGAACGTCAGCTGCTCGGAACATCATTTGTGACTCATTAGCTGTTTTCATCTAGCGTTCATGTCGGCACATACGTGCATACTTCATGTCATAATATCCTAAGCTTCCATCCCGGTAACTTCGCAGGCTGTACTCGCTTGTGCAAATACTGCAATCTCATAATACGAGCCCAACTGTCATTCCAGCACATTTGTTCACAGTGCTCTCTTGTCTTTCCGTGGACGTCCTGACCTTCCCCTACTTCCCCCCTTCCCCAGCAACGCTGGGGATCACGTGTCCGTGCGTAATGATCCCACTTGATGTGGGCAACTCCGAGCTCTAAAATTATAGCGTCGGAGGCCCTCGATGTTTTTACTCTTAACTTCCTTTTGAACAGACTCGATTTGGACACAAGAAAAGCGTTAGCAGAGATTTTCCTTTCTCACATTGCGATACAGAGAAAATTTTAGAAAAATTAAGGATTAACAATAAGGAAGTTGTATTTTTCAGATTGTGACCTGCCTACAAAAAAAAGTCGTAGAATGAGCGAGTCTGAAATCTAAAGTGAAATGCAAGCTTCTTTTGTTGAGCGCTTTACGAGAAATTGGTAGATCAACATTCGCATGAAAATTTACTATGAATAAAAAGGAGTCGCAATTCAAATCAAAAGTTATCAAGTCGAGATCATGAACATTACCTTCAAAACATACACACATATAATTCAAGTATTTAAGAGAGGGAAAAAACAAACCCTGTGAAAGATTTCGACAGGAAAGCTCCACAAATGCACCTACTGCCATTCCTCATCCGAATAAATAACGCACAAATTGAACACAGAACTGGGCGAAATTTTTAAGACAGGAAGCAGAAGTATTAAAAGTGGCAGCATCTCGCCCAATGAGGGGAGCGATAGAGGGCAGCGCGGCGCCGTACATTTCCGCCAGTTCGCCCGATCTTGGAATTGCCAAGGAAACCAGTCCCATAAGCTCTTTAATATTTCGTCGCGCAGAGCGACAACAGCTTTAATGCTAGCGCTGTGCAACTGGAAAATAAGGGACCTGCACACACTGAAAAGAGTTCCCGTGCAGGTCACGAGGTGTGTACTGTGTAATAACGAATGCGCTAGGAAAGAAGTGACGTGGCGCCAATGCAGAATGCAATAACGGGATTTGTAAGATAATTCCTTGCGGAAGAATATAAGAAACACGCATTGATAAAACACTTATAAGAACGAAGAAATCGAAGATTTTTGAATTTGTTGGCCCGTGTTTCTGAGAAATCATGAAATATTCCACATAAATAAAGCAAGACCCGATTCAATCAGATACCATAACTTGATGCTCAAAAAGTGGAGAATGATATGAATACCTTTTGATGATCAAACACGCATGCTTTCGAGTTTTCAATCGGCAAGAAAGTTTTATGACCACGCTTCGAGTTGGATCAATGTACTGCCATACTCACGAAACAGCCCTAAAAAAAGTTTCATAAGTAGAAATGGAAATTTCAGGGGGAGTGAATATATTTGAGAACTTCAAAATAAAACTAGATATCGGGCCAGAAATATTTATTCAGGAGCTCTCTCCCACATTACATCGGCAACTGAACGAGAAAAAAAAGAGAAAAAAATGGCATGACATTCCCAGATTAAAATTCCACTGATATTGATCAACATTAGGACAAGTTAGCCTTGGAAGAATGATCAGCTGTGGAAGGTATCAACAATACAAAAACACTAAACGCTCAAATAAAACACAACCAAAACAGCTTCTCTATAAAATGGCAGCCCTGAATTTCTATTTACGGTCCTGAAAAATCGCTATTACCCAAGAAGAATGATCTGACAGTGTCAAAGACACGCAAACTTTTCCTTTTAGAGGGTCAGGAAGGTACTTCCATCAAGAGCTACAAGCCAAAAGCCTTTGATCGCGAAGTCTTTTCATTCTCAAGCAGATTGTTCATTATACGAGTAAAGCACGTTACAAAACTCTTAACAGGGCTCAAAATTGTATACTTGATCTTTGTCCGAGAGTTTTGGCACCCGGTCCTCTATAACGATATTCATTCTCATGTCGGGACTACAGCGCAACTTCCCTCACAAAATTGTATAGAGTTTCCTTTGTAGTAAATGGAAGGCGGAAAGCTCGACAAGTTTGAGTCGAACATTCTTGAGAGCGAGTTAATTTGTTGCCTTGTCTCATTAATTCTACCCTAAATAACTTACGCTGAAAGCCGCTACTCCACTACGTACATATAATAATGAGGCAAACGTTCCAGTTTAGCATAAAAGAATACTAGATTTGGATAGCTCATAATTTTACAATAAAGGTAAAAAAGAAAATACGAATAATGCCTGCAACGGATTTATTCGTACGCGATTTGAGCGAGGAGCCGATATGAAGTCATGCATGAGGATTATTCTATACAAGCAATGTGAACAAGAAACTTACGTTATGTCTACTTTACTAGTTGTATTTCAAATGGAACAATTATACATAGTAATTACGAATCACTGGTTTAAAGACTTCTTGTGGTATCGGATAAAGAATAACGGACTCGAACACGTATGCATCAACACCACAAAACATGTTCGTAGAGTCGGAGGAAACCGGCAATAAAAACTGGGAGCCAAGCTTTGGGATAGATATAATTTTTGCCAGTAACTTTAGGGCAATAAATTGAGCGGTTTTGCTTTACGGACAAAAAGCAGGAGGTGAAAAATTACGTAAGAAATCCTATAGTTTCACAAGCTAATTCACAATGGGCACTATAATTTCAGTCGTGACTTAACCCACTCAGTATCAAACTTTTTCCCTTGCAACTGCTGAAATAAAGAAGATGCATAATGACATTATTTGGGAGTAGTGTGCCGTTAACTGAGAATACGTCAGAGAATAAAAAAATTGAACCACTCGATTCAGTTCAAATTAAGTCTTACAAAACAGGCAATGGTCACCGGCACTTAGAGAAAAGTAGCCAATGACAGTCTCGACGACACAAACGACTGGCTGCCCCCGCTCAAGTGAAAAAGAAGGAAGCAAGGAGACAAAATCTACCTCTACCTGCAGGAGCTCCGGTCCCTTCAACGAGTGCTAAATCTTCCTGTCGTGCCGACGCGAGCAGACGACACGCAACACTACACGAGGGACGAAGGGAATCAAGAAAGATGAAGAAGAAGCAAAAGTGTAATTAATCAATCGTCCGCAAGTCGCTTCACTCTCCCGTGGATACTGTACCATATCATCGGTTATTTCACCAGTTACCTAGGAGAGGTATTCCAATATAAATACAACGAAGCGCATAAAGAACGACTTTGAAGAATAAGTGGTTTTCTGTTCCAATAACGGAAGCTCGAAATGATCATCACCAGGAGCCGGGATGTAAAGAATGAAGATTTATTCCTAGTTGATCTAATGCGGGAAACGCAAGAAACATTGAGCTGTCGTTGGCAAGATCTTACGCAGGCTCGGCAGCGAGAATAACTAAGTTGAACGCGATTTATACGATAGTGTTTTCCTCCAGTCGAGCGACAATGCTTAACATATTTACGGTCTCTGAGGCTTTCTCAGTAACGCTATCGAATGTATATTTTCAGGGAGGATCTATTGACCCAGTCGAAGAAATTTGCATAAAAATGCATTTCGAGTGACAGTTGGCGACGGCAGCCGAAGAAGTCAAGCGCGTGTTCTACAAAGACACGATCTGGGCAAACTTTCTTTCTGGGTCTGCACGTGGAACCAAGGCGGAAATTTCTTAGACGGTACTGATACCAAATATTTGAATAGATAATCTGCTTTAACATTTGAATAAGAATTGCAACGATACAAACACTCTTACACAGTCTGTATGTAGAGCTCACTCGTCATCTGACACCCGCTGTGTGCAAAAAATGTGCATCGAATAAGGCTAGTTAATGGAACAAATTTGTCTTGAAAATTTCTGAATGGCGTAAATCTATTTTTTAATAACTAGTAATATTAGTTTCGGATCCCCTTAATATCACTGTAACGACTAACTGTTGTTATAGAAAAGTAAAAATGAAATACATTCATGAAAATTGAACCCATACAATATCCAAAATTGATACCCTAGATTTTCAGAAAGCATCGTTCGGAAGTCAGATAAATTTAACCCAGAAGGACAAGGAGAAAAATGACACTAGAGATACGTAGATCCCTCTACGAATCTCAAAAACATAATTTTAGTACTGATCACGTTCAAACGCGACGTACAATACACATTGAAAGGTATCGCTCAAAAGTACGGCCGAATGAATACGTCCTATAACCAGGCATGCATCGAACGTTGAGCAGATCTGACTGGCGAATTTAGAAAGTCCGAATGAGTAGAGATGGCTTGAGAACGGCGGCAATGTGAAGCCCTGCAACAGCAGTGCAATTCCAACTGGAAGACACGACAGCCATTGAGAGAGAATTGAATCAGCGCGACTAACGGGTGCGCTCACGGGCTGGCGCCGGCACCCAAATCAAACGACCGCAGCAGTTATATTTCGCTGAATTTATGAACGGTAAATAAACGGTTTGCAGGCGAAACCAAATCGAATCAGCTTCGGAATCGAACTCTTCTAAAGAGTATTCGAAAATTTTGAGTCTTTTGTTCGTTCTGTCGAGAAGTTGAAGTTGAATAGTGATAAAAAAAATGTTGGCCACAGATTGGAGAAACGTTGAATAATTAATTAAGGGCCCACATATATCACTCAAAATTCAACAATAATACGACTAAAGCGTACCTTGATACCAGGCTTCCACGTGTTTCAATAATAAAACAACCTTGAAAAAAAAGCGGTTTGCAGTTTTCAAGTCGGAGAATGTGAAACATCGCTCGGTTCTCAACACGAAATCATTTTAACCGGGAATATCAAAGACTTCACCCGAAACGTTTCACTATTGATCAAAAAACGAAAGTTGAGGTAAAACCAAAACCGATATCATTCAATTAATTACATATTAAAGAAAAAATGGAATTAACGAGGAACGTTTTCCGTAAAATTCACCCGAAAGGAACTTGAATTTGTCGGCTGTCCGACGAACTTTACTGGCCCTCCTCATGCCGCGCGCCCTTCAGTCACCCCAGCAAATTTCTGAATAAAATACATAACACAACTGAGTTTGAATGTGAACTTCACAAATAAACTTAAAATCCAAAACCGATTATAGGGGAGCACAAAATTGCACCGAATTAAATCAGGCAATTTGAATTTAATTTAACAAAAAACTGAAAATATTTCGAGACTGACAGCCGACGATGCGAAAAATATTGCAGTAACTGGCAAGCATTGCTGTAAAAAGAGCACTCTGTACGTTGAACATAAAACATCTGCTGTTTTTCCGCGACTAGGGTTTACGTGGAAAGATAGTAGGAGATAAGAAAATCGAATGCATATAGTTGTTCGGAGAAAACATACTCGACATTTTCGCAGAAATTTTATGAGCTAAAAAGCGAAGTTCTCAATCAGTGCATATACTCGTGTACTAAGAACCCTTAGGCCAATTTTTAAAATGCGATTCATGCCTATATCATACAAACGTCCATCACCTGAGACACAAGGCTCTCCTGAAGTGATTAGTGTCCAACATGCGAAGAAGACTTTAGCACATACACTCGATGCACGATCAAATTATTGAAGAGCTGGTTAAATACCTAATTGAAGCTAAAATTTGGGCAAACAAATAGATTGCAAAAAGTAACATGTACTGTAAATGAGTCTAATCCTTAACGGTCGAAATTTTTTCATATCGCTTTAGTCCCTTTAGTGAAATCGCTTCCATACTAAACTGACTATTTCATAAAATGAGGAAAACTTGACTAAAAGTATTCTAAGTTTGCAACAAACTTACTTTTTTAAATGTAAGAAGAATTTAAGCCAGCAAATTCCTGCAACAACGTCACTTTACGTATTTGAAGTTCTGTGTCATGTGACGAAAATAGTGGAATATTTTCTAGCGAATTGAAAACCTAACCGTCACGTCTGTTGCAGCCAGAGTGGTCGAAACATTTCTATTTCGAAACAAAGAATGAGTAATTTTGTTGACCTAAAACATTAACTGGAAGACAAGAGCGCCAAGTTCAAATTAAAATACATATCGAAGGAGCTTGGAACGATCTCTAACGCAATTTATACGAGACACTCATTTAATCGAATTGAGAACCTTCGAGAAATTTTAGGGCAGAAAAGAGCTATTAAAAGATAATTAGAACTCTGCGGTCAACTAAATTTTAGTGAAGCGGCTAACACGACTTCGCTTTCTCATTCCTATTTTCATGAAGCATTTATACGATAGAAGATCGGTCTCAAAAACTGCATGTAGGGTACGAAAACTCGAGTAGTAGTAGTACTAGTAGTAACAATAGTAACAGTAGTAACAGTAGTAACAGTAGTAACAGTGGTAACAGTGGTAACAGTGGTAACAGTGGTAACA
>VOMN01022661.1:0-13587 GCA_014899125.1 Orchestia grillus | reverse complement strand
CTGGCTCAGTGTCAGCACGCACTACCTGGCTCAGTGTCAGCACACCATTGACACACGCTATTCACCATCTCACGCATGTATGTGACATTACCGAAGTATTTGGTATTTCCTGTGAAGGAATATTATTCTGGAGAGCCGAACACGGCGCTGAGAGACCTAACGAGCGATTACCCCGCGGTGCTCGGCACTGTTGACAGAAATAGAAAAATCGATGCCGGTGGCACAGTAATCCACCCAGCTGTTAACGTTTGCCAGCTGCTTGTGCTTGCCAGCTCCTTGTGCTTGCCAGCTGCTTGTGCTTGCCTTCTCCTTGTGCTTGCCAGCTCCTTGTGCTTGCCAGCTCCTTGTGCTTGCCAGCTCCTTGTGCTTACCAGCTACTTGTGCTTGCCAGCTGCTTGTGCTTGCCAGCTGCTTGTGCTTGCCAGCTGCTTGTGCTCGCTAGCTGCTTGTGCTCGCTAGCTGCTTGTGCTCACTAGCTGTTTGTGCTTGCCAGCCCAAGTATAAACTTAGATCAGGAGCTCCATCACAAACATGCTCAGTTGCGTTCAACAGTGCTCAATTGATGGCTCCTCGTGAATTTTAAAGCGTATTGCTATCTCTGAATTCCTCACGAGGTGTTGTTCGTCTCGGATGCAGAAAGTAAATGTTACAACTGTCAAATCCGACCTACAGAAAAAGGGTTCATTTTTAATCTATCTTATCGTTTAGGTTGTCTTAGTGAGCTCGTTTGTATCGTGCCGCGCCTGATGCTACCCAGCGTAACTGTAAGCGCGACCTTCAAACGTAAACCTCCAAGAATTACTGTATCTGACTCTTCGAAAATGCATTATTTTCTTGAAGTTCCTCTCAAATTATACGTTGTTTACGGTGCGATAATTGCGTCGTTCATATTTTTGCAGCATTTTGTACTTGGTGTTTTTGTCTGAGGGCCCCCGAAGGGTGCGATCGAGGGGTGACACAGAGCTCCTGGGGTCATGCGGGACTTTTGAGCTGCGTGGTGACAAGAGGGAAGGAGCTGTCCTGACTCCCAGTCTAGTTGAGAATAGGATGTTCTTCTGGATGTGTAGTGACGGTTTTTAAACTCTCCGATGCCTGTTTGAACTCTCGACCAAGTCAGCAATGCATTTTGAGTCACTCGCAAATTGGATTGTGGGATCTCTTTTTTCATTTTTCTCACCGTTCTTTCCCTCTTTCACACGTGAAGGTCTGCGTGTTGCCCAGTGTTCTTCTACATCGAAATTTAAATGTTTCTTTCTTTCTAAGAAAGTTAAAGCTATTTCACTCTATCTTCGGAAACTAAATCTTCATAGTATTTGGCTGTATTCTATGCACTAGATGTTGAAAAAAGTTGAGTTCGTGGATCATTTTTCGTTGATACTTTACTAGGTATATTGATTGTATATTATACGGCGAGTTTAATTCACTTTGTTCTCGGTGACGTAGATGTCTGTCAAGTGCTGCTACGGACATTTGTTCCGATTCCCTCTAGGCCACACTTCCCAGTCTAACTTTGTCGCCGTTCCATTGCTAAATTCTTAAATTTATGAAAGTACTTAATTGATAAAAATTATAGACAACGAAAAATGACCGGCAAAAAGAGCGTAGAGCACCAGGCTAATCCAGCTCACGAACCCAGTTTCTTTTATTGCGCTCACACGCCCTGTGTTCGTTCATTGCGCTCACACCTCTAGTGCTCGTTCATTGCGCTCACACCTCTAGTGCTCGTTCATTGCGCTCACACCTCCAGTGTTCGTTTATTGCGCTCACACCTCCAGTGTTCGTTCATTAAACCCACACGTCGCCAAGTATCAACGGCCATTTTTCGTTGATAATTTACTCGTTACATTGATAGTATAATATAAGACGAGTTTAATTCACTTTGTGAATTAAACAAGCCTAACTTCGTCCTAACTAGCGTCGTGGGGCTCCGTGCCCTTTTTGTTTTTATTTTATTTTTATATTTTCTTTGCGAGGACTTCTTTGTCTGTTTTTCGCCTTCATTATTTGTTTTTTATATACATAGAGGTACAGTGTGGGAACACGCATTGTTCATAGATTCCTCGTTCCCGTTAGTCCGGACTGAATGAAGCCTTTTTTTCGCTTTCTATGGATCACATTTCAGTGGATAGGGAGCTTTTAACTAACTAATAACTAATCGAATCTAATCTATACGAAAGCATGTACAAGATAGTGATGTATTAAAGAAGTTTTGTTTACTTCTGTTCTTTCATCGCCCTTGTGTGGGTGTGTATCGTGCGTTGACGGTACGCAGGTTCCGCTAACTTTCTGCTCTATTTTCTTTGTTGCCTTTTTTGTCTCTCATCAATGTTTTAATCCGAAATTATTTTCCTGCGCTCCCTTCAGAAATGAGCCGAGTCTTTGCAGACAATACCAGTGAAAAACTTTTTTTTTCGAACTTAAGGTTTTGTTTTTTCGCCCATGCATCGTTGCTTCAATCTGTCTTGCTGACATTTCGCCTCCAATTCTCTTCCTGCGAGAAGCGCGCACGAAAAGAGATCAGAACAGTCGGGCGATTTTTGAATTTTTCCTCCCACCAGACAAGTATTCTGGTCACGGCATCATGGGGTTCAAATCCTGAGCTGAGAGGCCACGCGCCGCGCCTCCCGATCCTGTTCTTATAACGTCTGATGAGTTCGATCTCGGCCTCCAGAACGTGCAATGAATGAAGCTCAGATCATCTCTTTATTCAATGCGCATTTTGGAGTACAGAAAATGAAAAGTTCGATGGTACTGCTTTTAAAATGTATCGACAGTATTGGTTTTATTAGTAAGAGAGGATTGTTGAAAGGGAAATTTCTATTAAATTATACGAAATTGGCTATCTCGTGAAACTACTTGCCGTTGAGATTTATAAAACGCGGTGAAATTTACTTTTGTCCAGCTATTTAACACCTTGCGTGTGAAAACCGTTCATATAAATCCAGTTGATTTTATTCCTTTGAACTTTTCTGTACATGTGAAGGTCATGTGTCAAAGTAAATTTCATACTTCCATCTTACGGTTTCTGCTTCAGTTTATGATGTGCTCCTTTGTGATTAAATAAGCATTCTGTAATCCAGAACTCGTGTGTAGAAATGAAACTGACGGAAGCGACCGTCATTGGCGTGTACCTGAAGTGTGCCATCGACCTCGCTCGTTGGTTACCCACTTTGAAGCGTTACTGTGTTCCGGCAGGCGTGAGGGGTGAAATCATGTATGCGTCCATTGCCGTTACGGAGAGACCGAGTTCTTCAATTCCTATTGTCACTCAAATTAGTGACGAGCACTGTTCCGGCACCTCTAGTGTGGAAGTATTAGACTTGCGCTCTAAAGTACGAAGACCACACTCGATGATATTGTCCATCGTGTTGAATGATTTCAGTCAGCTACTGCTAATGATTGCCACGCCTCGTGTCCGCACTATTGAGTTCTGCAGAGCGTTTCATGGCTAACGATCAGATCCCGAGAAGTGCGTGAAGTTACGCTCGATGAAACGTGTGTCAAGTTCCGCCATTTTGAGCTTGGCCTCCAGTCACCGGTTAAGTGATTGTCGCGCCTGCTGATAGTTGTTTTTCCACACGTTGTTGGTGTCGATTGAAGTTTTGAGCTCTTCAGAATTCGACCGTTGTTTTTTCTCGCGAGATGGAGATTGAAGTTGAGCAGCAAAAGATGTCTCGTTGATCAACGCAGCTTTCATTTGAGCTTGAACTCGAAGCGAGCAGTAAGCATCAGTTTACAGTACACGTAACTTTGGACCCCCGCCGAGGCTTGGTGCAGAGTTTGTTACGTGAACCAGGGGTACGAATGTAGATGCTGTTTCAACACTAGTTTTTCACGGGTGTCTCATCACACTCATTTAAAGGGAGAAATCGGATATCCCTATTTTTCTCTTTCCCTGTTTAATGGCAGCCACCACAAAGATGGAAGTTTTGTAACGATTTGGTCCCCTGTTTTTTCATGGCCTTCAAGACTCATTGCTTCTTGAAGTATCAACTCCTGCATTAGGCACTCGTGAAGTATTCCTAATGATCATCCTATTTACTGAGGCATAGGCTTGAACCTTAAACTACAGTTTCATATGGAAAATTCGGTGTACTTGATGAGTAATGAAACTGCAAGATTTAATTATAAAGCATTAGGGTTCAGGTTTCGAGTTTATCAAGCATTACCATGTATTACTATTGACGCTGGAGTCTCAACATAATTGTACAATTGTTTTATTCTCGGTTGTTGGCGAGTTCTGCTCCGTTCTGGATTTAAAAACTTTCATGTGACTTTGCGCTGAGAAACCCACAATCCGGCATTTACCGTCTGTGTGAGTGGTGTGGTATTCAGCCGTCACTCAATTGGTGC
The DNA here is from genome assembly GCA_014899125.1 of Orchestia grillus. Classification (NCBI taxonomy): domain Eukaryota; kingdom Metazoa; phylum Arthropoda; class Malacostraca; order Amphipoda; family Talitridae; genus Orchestia; species Orchestia grillus. The sequence continues at coordinate 9,234 of VOMN01022661.1, read as the reverse complement.
AAATATTCATTACTCGGTTAAAAGAACGCCTACCATTGTCATCTGAATTATGAAATACTCAATAAAGTTGCTTGTGCCATCCATTTATTTCTATTGGGATTTTCGACAAAGTCTCCTCCAGCGAAACTGGCGAATGACCTGCTTAATTAAACAAGCACCCAGATTTCGCTGATTTATTTCTAATGCACAAGAGAGCAGACTTACCTGAGCGAGTTCACTGCTTAGCGCAATGCTGCCGTGCACCAAGTAACTGCTGGATTGAAGAATTATTTTTGTTTAAGGGCCGAATTTTTTCGGTTCTGGGGCAATACTTTTACTCACCGGAATTGACAGATTTCTCCGAGGAAATCTCAGGAACGAAAAGGATTTTTTCTCCGGCACTAGGAACCCTCTTTTGTCAGTAGATTGATTGGCATGTGCATAATATTTCAATTTTGCAAAACAGGAAATACAAAGTAGCTTCCAAAATTAGAAAGCAAATTGAGAAGTTCAGAACTTAAAGGAATAATTAATCAACGTCTCTATAATTTCCACTGAATTTAAGTGTAGAAATGATGAACATTGTCATGATTTTTGATTTAGTTTAAATAACGTATAAAAATAAATGAGCAATTTGCTAAATTTCAAGTGTCCTAAATTATGCTACATAATAAAAATAACTGTAGTACTGCCAAATGATTCACGTTCCTGACACCCGAAAGGTAAGATAGTGACATTAAAAGTTGTTTCTTATCAGTAAAGCATTTATCCCGTGGGTAAAACGATATAAAGTAGATACAACTGTTAAATATGGAATTGTAAGGTTTTGAAATTAAAATCACACCGTTGAGAAGTCCTAGACTACTAAAAGTCTTGTGAACTGAATATAGGAAGTTTACAAAGACACCGGTAGACTTACAACAGGAAAAAAGAAGGGCTCACCATGGAAAACTATGAGAGAAGATTTTTTCAGTCATCGGCTGCTTGCTCACAAGGATCGTTTTCTCGCTGCAGGGCGCGTTTTAACGCAAATGTAAGATGAAATATCTGATTCTAAGCAAACTGTATCGAGGTGTTTGTATAAAATAAGCTTTTATGCCAGACGCCCCTGGGAAAGCCGTTGATAAGTAAGAAAACCATGATACCATAATAGGCTTCCTCGGTCAAGAATGCCAGTATTGAAATTAAATACATCTTGTAGCGATTAAGAGAATTTCGTGAGAAAGAATTTATAAAAGTTCCAAGTCTAACTGTGTCAAGAAACTATTAATTTTGTTGGAATAAGCGTCTTGGTCTTTGGTATGATTCCAAGATGGTGTTTTACACTCGTGTACGCTTTAATTCAATAGTGAATGGTGTAATTGCAAAATTTCGATTGAGCATCGTGTTGTGCGTGTTTCAACAGTGTGAAGTTGAGATTCCTGTGTTTCCGCAGGACAACGTTCCTTGACATACGTCAAAACTTGTTTTGGACTATCTTAGGGATCAAAACCTTAAATAACAAGATGATCACCGTCCCTACCTGAATCCCGTAGAGAACTCAAGGAAGACATTAGGGTAAAATGTCGTGGCTAGAAATCCAGGAAATGAGGATGATCTACAGATGAAATTGCAGGATAAATGGGTAAAAGTTACAGAGGCCAACTATAATATTTAGTGCAACCTTGCCACTGAAGATGCGTTGCTGTGATCTAAAATAAGGGTCTAAGTATCAAAAATAGTGTAAAATTCTCTTGTTTTATGTTCATTCGCTGATTTATTTTTAGGGGATAGATTCGTTCCTTAATTTTGGACTTCTAAAAATTAGTAAACTGCTAATTTCTTCTTAAATAGTGTTTTGATTCATCTGTAAAATCGTTAAAGTTTATAATTTATAAACCTAGAATCAGAAAAGATTGTATAAAAATTGACCTATTGTTTTTACAGATTTAGGCCTAATTTGTTCCTAATTCCGGACGTTATTGTAGATTCAATTCAAGATCGTATTTTTATTATTTCCAATTTTTGTTTCATCTTGGATACATTCAATTTTGAATTGAACCCCAATTTTACCTTACCGTTTTGACAAAATTTTATACCAAAAAGAGCAGTCCATCTGATTGAGAGGAAATCTGTTTTCAAATTTTTCAGTTTTCGACCAGGATAGTTGAAGAAACGACAGAATTTAAATTCCCCGACGGCTTCTCAGTTCAGACGACATGTAGTGCAACTCGCAGCGGTATCGCTGGGACAGCGTAAATAGATGTGCTCTGAGGCAGCACTCGCTACCGACCCAATGCACGCTCTATTGGATTCACAGTCCCGGGAGACCGAGCCAGTCGCGTGAAAGAGGCGTTACAGTATTCTGTTATTGGATGATATGTGTCGATGCACACCAACGTTCGGCTTTGTCTACTTGGAGTCAATTGGGAAATGAAATTTGTTCGCATGAAGACCATCTAGATAACTTTCTTTCGCATTCAGAACACGTACTGTAGCAGCTTATTATTGTTTTCACGCTTTTTGACCGGACTTGCAACATGTTCTATGCGTGTGGAACATTTTTGCTATCCATAGAGTTGATGAAAATTTCTCGGACAATTTTAGCAATATTTGCCGTGGTCTCATGTTTTCTCTAAATTGTGAAAAAATTGTTATTCCATTAACGAACTACGCCGAGATGTCTAGCGGCCGCGGTTGATGCATTCACACGGTCACTGTCGATTACACAGACCGTGTGGATGCACCGCCGGCCTTAACGGGGTAATTCGTTAAGGGGTTAAATTTCGAAAAGTCTAGTTCATAATGAGTTTTTTATACCTGACGTTAACTGTGTACATGATAGATATTTCGAATTACTCTTGTGATGAAAATTAATGCATACTTTGTGTGGTGATGATCAGTGCTATTTTTCCTTTAACAAGCGTGCGGGATTTGCACGCCGGAACGGGTCCAAATTTTCTATTTACAGCTGTTCAAACTTCATTTCAATATGTGGAGAAGCCATTCCCGTCTTGAAGACGCCTCCAAAAGAATTTAGAAGCAATTTTTTACTTAGAATCTCTTTCACATTTTCCTTCTTGCACGGCGTGCAAGTAGGATTTTGTGGGAATTTTGTTCTAGCGATTTTTTCAATGAAAATTATTCAGGTTGAACAATAACTCTCTGGTGAAGTGCGTTCTTCAGCGTATCTTATAGGAACTGAACACCCTCTCAGATTAATTGCGTAGATTACATTCAAGTAATCCTCATTCAAGTGAATTTTAGGACTACATTCAAGAGGGTTAGTGCACTCGTCTGGGACTTGAGGCTGCATTCAGTAAAGCACATCGAGTGATACTCTATTTTACGAGCTTGGTGCATCTTGGATACTTTTCATTGTTTTATTTTGCTGCGATACGTCTGACACACTTTCGTTGCAACAACTGGTTCACGTTTCTTTTGCTTACATTGTCTCTAGTATACATGTAAAGCTTTTCTAAATCGCTCTTCTAACCGTTTGAGGCCTGGCGGTACGTCAGCGTACAACCAAGAAAATGTAGTAGTACTTGCATTGCGCAATAATAAGGATGTGTAGCCTGAAAATATAATGTCTAGCTAACACTTTAGAAAAATCATTACCTAATATGATTATTCATTTTCTGATGTGTTTGTGTGAGTGTCAGAGTTTACCCTTTTTTTAACAACAAGACCTAACCTTTCGCGCGGTTCCCAAAGGCTTAAATAACAGTCGGTAAATATGATACTTCTTTGTTTTCGCTGACGCAGGACCTGCACAGAACAGGCTGCTCCCTGTTCTCAGGCGAAGACGCGGCCGCCAACCAAGCGATGCTGAAGCGCGTGCTGCTGGCATACAGCCGCTGGAACAAGAGCGTCGGCTACTGCCAGGGCTTCAACATGCTTGCAGCTATCATCCTGGAGGAGGTCGACAAGAACGAGGCTGATGCCCTCAAGGTTGGTGGAGGATCAAATGGGGTAGAATTATTCTGACGGGCTTAGGGTTGTTCGTTTTGTCTGTTATTGGCAGTGTTTTATATAAGGAAGCGTTCGTGCATCTCAGAGTACTGGTGGACTTAAGCTCGTCTCCAGCTGGTTCTGATGTTGAGGTCTGTTTTTACTTGGTGTTGTTATCAATACTCTGCCAGCATTTGGGATGTCTGTCTCTCGTCGCGTTTTAGGGAAGATTTTCCGTGTGCATAACACAATATTGGAATAGTGATCAGCAGAGAGTAACATTATTTGTTGTACGATCATCTGTTCGTACTTGACCAAAAGCGAGTTGGAGGAGCTCAGTGTTGAGCAGCTTTTGCTTTAGCATTAAAAAATTTGCAAGCTAGAGCTTTAATATGAATGCTCGCAAACTTATTCTTTGACTCAAAAATCGAGTTCCAAACTAAGCCTAGAGAGGTAGTCGCCCCACCTTCATACCTGGATGACGACACACATTCAATTTTGAAAATGTTCATAGTGTTACGGTCATACTTTCTTAAAGAATTACCATCATTCAGAGGTCTATGCCCCCAGTCATTGCGCAAAATTACACCTACGTTCAATTGCAATATCACTGAGCAACTGAGGTCCTTCAAGTTAGTCATGTAAAGAATTTCGTTCTTTCCACCGTTCATAGATTTTACCCCAGTTACTGCTCACCTATACACCTATGTTCTATAGCATTATTAGTGAAATACAACTGACATCCATCAAGTTCATAAGCCATGGGAAGAATTGGGCGTACACTGCTGTTCGGTTCTTTGTATTTCATTCTAGCAGTAGCGTAACAAGGCCGAAAATCTGAGTAACATACGAGGGCTTGGGTGGACTGCCGGCACTGCTTTGTTCAGTAGCACTGACGGGGCTGTAACTGAGCAGTCCAGCAGTGAGGAGCGGCCAGTCCTCTGGACACCTGATGGTAATTACACCGAGTAATGATACCGACACTTGATGGTAATTACACCGAGTAATGATACCCACACTTGATGGTAATTACACCGAGTAATGATACCGACTCATGATGGTAATAATACCCAATAATAATATCGACCCTTGATGGTTATAATATCGTATAATAATACTGACACTTAGTCGTACGAATGCCGAATAATAACACAGATACCTAATGGTAATAACTCCGAATAATAGTACCGACTCTTGATGGTAATACAGTGCTAATCGGGCGGTTCTTAGGGAGTCTCACTCACACGATAGAACAAAAATGTCAAAGGATGCATTTTTACTAAAAAATTAAGGCTTTAAAATGCAACTATTCCATCTTCGGTGCTGCAACATCAAAAATAATATAATATATGCCAAATAAAAAATAAAAGGTATATGGCAAATCTATATCTAAAACTAAATAAGTACACATATACTCATGTACGCCACCACGTACACACACATGCAGACTCTTGTTAGCAGGTGAGAGCAATATAATATTCGGTAGCCCTTTGATTTTTATTTAAATGAAGTTTATGGGTGTAAATGAAAAGGGATTCCATAATTCTAAGGTCTTGTTCATTATTTTCCCTAAAGAGGGCTGAAAAATTAGTTTTTTTGCGAATAGCTAAGTCTTCTCAATGGTCTCTAGTTACTGACTGAAATAGGGGAAGGCCCTTGGGCGACTTGTCCTATGGGGAATACCTGAATGTTGGCTGTCTGAGGAACTGTCGGGGTGTTGTACTAATGGTACTAACTTCAGACCTTTTCGTCTGAAGTTTTCATTTAGAGAAGTTATTACTTACTGTCTCTGTATTTCTAAATTGGAATATTTTTAAATGAAGCATAACAATGAAAGAATATTGATGTATTTTTGTATCTGAATATACGGCGCTCAATGTCTGACTTCCGTAGCGGGAAGAGCATCGATTTTAGTAATTGAGCAACATACTTCCTTCAAATATTATTACGGTGTAAATGACAAGAACTAGGAGTTGCTGTAAACATAGAAAGATTTTTTGGGGAATAGACTTCATACATTGAGAATTAAATGGTCCATGTGTAGCTTATCCTGGGGATTTACGGCATCCTAACTCGGTCTCCTCGGTCCTTTCTATCACCATCGATTTCACTCACGCCGCACTTGATCAATCTGAATTATTCTCAATCGTGTAGGCGTCATCAAACCCAGATTGATATTTTCATTTATCGGCCACCTCACAAGTTCTATCCAGATGTTAGAATAAACGAAGGATTGACTCTTAACCTTTATTGAGATCTGATCATCAGTGTGATTTTAATGATTATGAAAATAGTAGAAAAAAAGTCGTAGATAATTATCTACAACTTCTTTTAATTTATTCACAAGTTTTTTAAACCTACAACTGAAATTCTCGGGTAGTCTGTATCTGTATAGGAGCGCGATGGCGAGAATAAGGCAGCAGAGGAAGTTCGACCGAGCCAAGTTCTTCACTCTTATTTAGTACTTACGAGGCTCCGGAACTTTAGAATGTCAGTACTGGCATTTCACTGTTCTTCTCTTTGAGACACAGAGTATAAGCGGTGGAATTATAAACCGTATAAGCACATGGAAAGAAGCCAGGTAGTCATGAAAACTACATCGGTGGTTAATTTAAAAAAATGTTAATTCGATCACTTCTTTTTTTAAATACAGACTCAACTTATGAGATGACCTATTACACCGCCATCATCGAACCGAAATTTTTACAATTTGTTCATTTTATATGTTTATCTTTTGTATAATACAATGGATTGCTGTCGTTGCATTGAACTGAACATTCTCTAATTTACGGTAATACAGGTAAGTTCAACATATATCTACTACGTCAAATTCGATTTTAAAAATATGTGGAAACAATTTTCTAATCTGTAATGAGAACATGTTGATTTCTTCAAGTTCCTTATACTTGTGGAGCTCTTCAGCGGGCGAAAGAAGTCCCTAACGCAGCTCTGCTTTCAGAAACTCGAAGAAATTTCAAAATCCCTTTCCATCCCACATCGAGGATCGAGGCGTTTTACCGTAAATGTTTGTAGAACTTTTCGGTTTAGCCGCGTCAAACGGCATTGAATCTTAAAATTCCAAGTGAAGGCGTGAATTAAATTCCTTGAATTATGACCTAAAAAGGTGTGTGAAACAAGAGAAAAAGAGGATGAAAGGGGGCGGGAAGTGACGGTGGTAGAGAGCGCAATGCAATGAAATGATTTCGCCCGCTGGAACCTAAGCCGAGCGCCGACGCAGCCAAATTAGGAGTTTCTCTTAATGATATTTAGCCGTCGACTCAGCAGCCAGAGTCAGGCTCAAAATCCATATTTATTTCTTCGCTGCGCTTTTTTTGGCTTAGTTTCAAGCGTTCTTATCGATGCAAGGTAAGAATTGGTTCTTCAATTGATATATAAATTCATATTAGTAACTCTAATTTCAGTAATTCGTATCAATTCATGTTTATTTAGATAAAACGTAACATCAGTGTATATATACGTCAATTCGAATTACATTTATCAATTAAGATTTATTCATACCAACTCAAGTTAATTCACGTCATTTCAAGTTAGTTTTAATCGAGTTAGTCCATTATATAAATCCTGATTAATTCGAATTCATTTTGTGAATTGAGGTTTATTGATATCAATTCAGATTATTTCATAGTTAATCAGTTTATTTGATATCATTTCAGATGATTTCATAATAATTAGGTTTTTTATATTATTTCAGATATAGTGTTGTAAATTAAAAGATCAAATACTGCAATATATTATTTTTAATTATGGAAGGCGCAATTGAAGGTGCCGCCTTCTGCTTGCGACTGCCATAATGCATGGAACATCTGGACGAGTACGCTAGAAGTGCGATACCGTCGGAGCTGGGTGGGTTTGGGAGTGAGGTGATTGCAAACTTGCATTCAACATATTGCATTCAAATTGTATGTATTCCCCGTGCGTACGATGTCAGAACATGATTAGTCGTGGGATTGCCCTGAATGGGTTCGAGGTACACATCCCTTGCCTCCTCACAAATTTCCGAGTAATGCCTGCGTGTTCCTAAGCCATCATCGATAGTAAAAATCAAGGTTCCTATAGGTATAATTTACAGTTAAACAGCCCTTGATAATTGTAGCAGTACACTCAGTCTAGTCGCGAGGCTCGCTTGGAGTTGTTCCGGTAATATAAACTTGGGAGTGAAGTCCGTAGAGTTTGCGATGACACTCATTTACACCGTTACGGTAGCACAAGGTTAAGAGGTTGCTATCTCTTAGTTCTTGTGAGCGCTTTGATCAAGCAGGCACTCGGCGAAAGTTCGAACAACTCAATTCGGTGTTTACCATAGAAAATGACGGTAAACTTTCAGAGTCAAGTTAAATTGATGAGTATTGAGGCTGAGAATCGTTTATTTCTTCAACAATGTTCCCTTCAATAACCCTTACCCTCCTAAAAACTGATCTAAACCTAATTTTTAAACCCGTTTCTGAGATCGGAACAGTTGCGCAAATTCAGGTGCCATGGTTGTGCTGCAGTTCGTTGGAACGAGGTCCGTTGATGCGAGCGCCAACTCGACTCTAATTCGAGAACCCTCATATTTGGATTCTTCTCAGTACCGGAGCAAAAGTTGAGTTTTGTGGGCGCCTAATCATCACTTGACCTCCGGCCGTTGTTGTGTCAAGTCGTCAACAAAAGTCATACGTATGAAACGATGTGAAAACCGCACATGTTCGACGCAATATTTGTGCCAAATTAATGAGCGCCCTTCTGAGATCACCAGCACTTGCATGCAGCCATTTTCAATAAATTTTGCGTTGTTCGTATGGGAAGGAAGCTTAAAATTTCAAGGCGATTATGTTACACTAGGCAACGGGTTTTTTCCCCGACAAGTGACTGTTGTTTCCTGACTCCCTCGATTGTAAAATAACGAAAAATTCTCAGTATTCCTGTGAATTTTGCTTTCGTATTTCACGTGTAATATATGAATTACTCCTGTCATATTGAAAAAATGCAAATTTGAAGATTCACTGACGTGGACAAAAAAGTTAAGTCCTAGGATTAAACTAGTTTTTTCATTTTGTTTCGTTGCAAAAAAAATGGGAAATTGTGGCGTAAACTGGGAAACAAGAAAAACGTAAATTTTTCCTTGTAATGATACCGATGAAGGAATACGGCGATAATCATAATGAAATTTCCATTTAATGATGAGACTCTCCCACTGGAGCCACTGCCCCCACTGGAGCCCCTGCCCCACTGGAGCCACTGCCCCCACTGGAGCCCCTGCCCCACTGGAGCCCCTGTCCCACCCACTGGAGCCCCTGTCCTACTGGAGCCCCTGTCCCACCC